>NNCB01000195.1:0-23287 GCA_002317545.1 Scenedesmus quadricauda | reverse complement strand
ACGTTGTTTGAAAATGCAGCAGCGCTTGTCGAAAAGCAAGGGCATTCAGAGTAAATCCCCTTTTTTTTTTGGGGGGAGAGGAACTCCTCCCCAAAAAAAGGGACCTTGGTTACACTGTATTTATTTTCGAGGATTCCTTACAATGGCTAAGTGCTTCATCAAGTCCGCACTCCCTCCGGAATAGTGATCCATCAGTCGTCGGCGGCGGCTACGGCGCCAAGGACGTGGCTTACCTGCTGATCTCCTCCGCTGACGAGGCGCTCCTCACAGAGTCCGAGGGACAGCTTCTCGCCCATACCATTCCGCGCTGACGGGGCGCCTGCGGCGCTCGGCAAGGGCGCGGCGGCGGCGGCGTACACGCACGACATCTTCTTGGTGCACATGAGCTGGCCCAGGTTGACTTCTGCAGGTTTATGGCGGGGTGAGTTGAGCAAAATTTGAATGGTAGAGACTCATTGCGTGTTGATTTTTAGGATTTCAATAATACGAGAATTTTCCCAATTATCTCCAATACGATTTAGCTCTACCCAAACGTATAGCTCCTTCGGTCGCCAGGGTACCGGCCTGTATGCATTCCTCCACGTACGACATACTCTGACGATGTGGTGGCACGGTCGATCAGACACACGCAGCGCGCGGCGGGCAGCGGGCCGCGCCTGAGATTGAAATGCTAGTAAAGCTTCATGAAGGGGATATGAAAGCATTCGGGCAATTTTTTAAATCTTACTATTCTTCTATGTGTCTATTTGCTGCACCCTACGTCGATGGCACGTCCTTCGCGACACCTCGACGGCGTCCCCCACGCACGCGCCCGCGGCCCCGCGCACGCCCTCGCAGGTGGGGTTGGTGGGGCGCGACGCGCTACTCCGCGCGGCGCTGCAAAGACGTGCTGTCGCGGCTGCCCCAGGTACTGAAGGCGGCTGCGGCGGTGGCGGCGGCGCGGTGACGCGCCGCAGGGCTGCCTGGCGCTGCTGCCTCCGCGGAAGCCGGCCGCTTGCGCCTGCCCCGATGTTGCTATTATTTGGCCAAATCCGAGGCTTGTCTTTGACGAGCTGTTTGGAGACAGCAGGCGGCTCTGGCCGTTCCTGTTTCAGTGAGGTTGATGGTTCTGCTTGTGAGAGTCTGCTGCAGGCGCTCTGCTCCTCCGGCGTCGCGCACGGCTGCTGTACTCCTGTTGTTCCGCCCCTTGTGGTCGTGATGCCATCGACAGGGGAAAAAGCCATGGTGTTTTGCCTGTCTGCCGGTCTTGAGCACCGGGAAGATTCACAAAGGTGCGTAAACGCGCCGTCAGCGGCGCTGACGATCGCGTCGATGCCTATGCGGCGCTTCAGGCGCTCACCACCGGTCCGGCCTGGCAAATTTTCGAGGAAGACCGCAAGGGCCGGATCAAGCCCGGCATGCTCGCCGATTTCGGCTCATCGCACCAACACGCTGCGACTGCGCTGATGAGACAGGGGTGGCAAGGTGCCGTGGTCACCGATCAAGGAAGGGACGTCTGGAAAGGGCCGCACGGCGTGCGCCTGCTGCGCGACAACGTCGTCATCCACGAAGGCAAGCTCAAGACGCTCAAGCGCTTCAAGGATGAAGTCAAGGAAGTCCAGGTCGGTCAGGAATGCGGCAGGCCTTCGCCCCTCCAGAGTCAGCGCTGTCTGCGCAGCCCTCGGGATCGCGCGGCGCCCGGCCAACAAAAAACGCCCCCCCCCCCCCCATTGGTTCCATAGGCCCAGCCGCGTGCCTCGCCGCGATGGGGAGGTGCTCTCAAACGCAATTTCGGGGCGAGCTTTCGCTCACACCTGCCTGGTACACGCCGTCCCAACGCAACGCTGAGCGCTGAGGCGCCCCTTCGAAGCCGCCGGTCAGACGCCCGCGTCCGATCGGCCAGAGTGAGCGAGGGCGTTGCGAAGCGCCGGGGTGTCGGGCGACGCCACCGCCGCGGGGTCCGAACGGCTGGCGCTAGGGCTGGGAGCTTGGGCTGGGCACTGCGTTCTTTCCCTGGTCGAGAAGCTGGGTGCCTGGGATGAGGTACATGACATTGCCGAAGAGCTGGAGCACATTCCCTCCGACCGCCTGGTGGAGCGGCTGGATTCGTTTCTGGACAACCCCCAGTTGGCCCCCCGGCGACCCCATCCCCGACGCCAAGGGCAATATGCCCAAGCCCAACTACCAGAAACTCTCCGAGGTACCCGCGGGCCGAAAGGTATTGATGATGGGGGTACTTGAACATACGCCGTCTTTCCTGCAGCACCTCGACCGCTCGGGGCTCACGCTGGGCTGCGAGCTCGAAATTCAGGAAATAAAAATACACAACACACACTGCACGCGCGCGTACCACACACAGCGCTCAACACTCCAACGGCGCCAGGCCGGCAGCAAACCAATCGAGAACACCACGAACGCGAAAAAAAGGGCGCCCCCGGCTCACCGCCAGCGCTGAAGCAGATGACAGCCCGAGATGAAGAGACCATCACCACCACCCCAGCCAGAACAACCAACATCTTGGAGTTGTTCCACGAAAACTTGCGGCGCAGGGCTCGGCCGCTCTTCACGAACCGGTCCGCCTGGAGTGTGTGTGTGTGTGTGTGAATGTGTGTGTGTGCGTGTGGCGTGTGTGTGTGTGTGTGCAACAGCACGTTTTGTCAGAAACAAGGAGACAGACTGAACGAGGTGGAGAGCATCCTGCTGAATTTTAGAGGCCTGTGCCCCCATCATTACTGTTTTATCCAGCGGATTGCCTACTTCACCCGCCATGTGCAGGAGGTGAGCAGCGATCGCTCATCGCGGCTCGACAGGTTGCTGACCTCGACCAGAGGTTGTCCGTCTTGTCAACCAGCAGGTCGAGCTTCTCGCCCCTGGACAGCACCTTCTCAATGTTCTCGCTCAGGATGTTCTTCACCTCATCCACCTGTTGATCCGGACAAAGCCGTCAAGACAAAACATCCGCACAGCAGGTTGGGTGGGTGCAAACGCCAAAATGCAGGTGGGGAGAGATCGGCTGGGGGCCGACCCTTGCCGGCCGACTCCCGCCGCGCATCAGGGGCGCCTGTCCGGTCTGCCGTCGAGTCGGTGCGGTGTCCCGCCATCTTGCACCAATCAAAAGCCGTGCCAATTGGCGAATCGCAAGCTGTTCAAGCCGACGAGGTAGTTCCAGCGGAGGGGCTCCTTCAGGGTTCAGGATGCGGCCCACAGCCCCAGCCCAAGCTCCCACCTTCTCTGGACGCGGAATTCGATGAACACCGGGTTGAACTGGGTGGCGTGGTCGATGAACTGCTGCTTGTTGGCCGTGGGAACGCAGCAATGACGAAACCATCGAAATAGGACATGGCGCAGGACTCCACACAGTCACACACATACAGACACGCACAAACAAACATCTCTGCACACGCGGGTCGGGTGCATCGCGCGCAGCGCACGCGCACACGTACACATCCATTCACACAGCCCGACAAGGTCGATGCGGTTGCGCCGCGCAAGGGAACGGTGCCCGTCGTGACGGGGTCGATATGGCCGGGAATCTGCATGATGCGCGGCCATATAGTGGCAAAGGGCCGTTTGCGCCAGTCCTCGCGACAAACGACCCTTTCTGCCGGTTACAGGCGCTTCAACAACGCGAGACCGCGGCACCGTGCCCGTTCGCCTCGACGACGCCAGCGCAAGGCACTCTAGACTAGCAGCTGCTAGTCCCAAGGTCACCCCAGCCGTGGCGCCGAGCCTGTCACGCACGCCGCCTTGCATGCGCAACCCGCGCACCTGTATGCGCTCAGGCCTCCCTTGACAGACTTGCCCTTCTCGCCATACCTTCGAAGGTCGCAGCAGGGCAGTCGATTGGCAGGTCAGCAGGCATGGGGGATCTCCCGGATCTCGCAAATGGCGCCCATCTTGTTGCGCGCCGCCGGCCATCTTGCTTGGCCGGTCAGCTCCCGTGGTTGCCGCATTCGAAACAGCCATGCTTGCGGGCCACCGGTGTCAGCGCGTGCACACGCCAGCCGCGCCGCTGCGGCTGCGACCCTTCCCTAATAAGCGTGGGAGGCAAACCCATGCGCGCTGCGGCAAGCGCGCGGGGCCGCACCGCGCTACAAAGCCGTCCTCGACTTTGCGCGGACGCGTTGGGGATGGTGCGCACCGCGGCTTCGTCGGTCCGAGCAGGAAAGTCTCGAGGCCATCGGTGAAGCACTGAATGAAAACGGCAAGGTGATCGTTACCGGTTGCCTGGGCGTCGAGGAAAACCTGATCCGCGAGACCCACCCCTCGGTGCTCGCCATCACCGCCCGCATCATGAAAGCGTAGTTTCGGGCGGCCGCCATTCGTGCCGCCCGCAGCCGTCGCTCCGTCAGGTGCGTGCCTATGCGCACTCATGCGCTCAGCACACAAATCAGTGCCAGCCTCATCCACTCAAAAAGCCGTCTCGATGCGCCGAGCAGGTATGGCTCCGAAGACGGCACGGACCGTCCTTGGGAGGAAGCTGAACACATGCCGCATCGACAGTGTCGCTGAAGCGCCCGCGTTGGCCGACGCCGTGGACAGGTGCCTAGTCACCGCCGTGAAGTTCGCGCCGAACGCCGCGCAATGGGCGAGGACCGCCGAGCCGCGCGCGACGGCGCTGCATAAGAGGCATTGTGCTGCGCGCGCCCTGCCGCTGCCGCCGCACGCGCTGCTGCCGAGGCTGCTTTGCGCGCGTGCGCCTGCACAGCGATCGCCCGTGACAGCGGTGTAATCTTGAGGGGACGTGCGGGGTATGCTCGGATCAACGATGTGCTGGTGCGCGCCTGGGATGCTGCTGCGGGCGAGCTTGCGCAGAAACAGCAGTACAGGCGCGTCGACAGAGCCGCTCGCCTTTGCAGCTGGGCACCACGTGCAATGGCACCGTGCCCACCAATGCCGCCTTCCGAATTGCAGAACTGCGGAATCACCTCAGTGCGCTGCGCATGGATTCGCGACCAAATAGCACCGCACTGTCACAAACCAAAGTATCAATTGACCTTCTGCACCTGAGCAGTCGCATATCGCTCAATTGCGCGCAACCTGAGCGCATAAGCTTCAATCTATTGTTTTCGCGCGTTCCTTCCCGGCTTTCAGGGCAAAGCTGCGCCAGTCTGTAGCGATTGCTCTTAGCTCTTACACGCCAGTCTGTATCTTATCTAGAGAAGCCTGTTTCGCAGCGGCCTCTTCACAGAAGTCGTCAGCATACATAAATCAGGCATAAATCTACGCATACCCACAACTGATTCAAACAACTCCCATATGCCTTTATGGTCAATATCAGGGGTTACCGGTGTACTCAACTCCGGCAACGGGCCCGCGAGAGCCAGGGGCGCCTTGGGAGCATGGACGAGGCGCCAATGGTAGCGGCGGCATATGAAAGAGCGGCCCGACTCGTGAGGGCGTCCGCGAATCGAGGCCCAGCAAGAGGCCGAGGTAGATTGCGCTGTCATGAGCAAGGGCAAGGACGATCTCGAATCCTGGTGTCGATCGAAGGCAGGCCCACTCATCGAGCAGGGACAGCGCGGCACTGGCCTTGGGCACGGGGTCGACCTTGCTGGCAAGTGCAACTCTGCGCCGCGCACCTGTCTGCTTGCGCGCGCCGCGTCGCGCTGCGCTGCAGCGTGTGCCGCACCAAGGTCCGCATGCATGCCTGGCAGCCGGGCCTGGCTGGCCGTGCAGCACGGCTTCGCCTCACACCGCGTCGCCACGTAGAACAGGATCATCATAGCCCCGCGATGGCACCGATGCCCGGGATCGCCCGCAGCAGCGCCTCCACCACGAAACGCAGCTGCGGCATCATCGATGCCAGCCGCAGCACGCGCAGCACGCGCAGCACCCGCAGCACCGCGAACGGACCGGAGCGCCGCGCCCGCAGCACAGTTTGCACCGCTCCTTTCCGCTTCCTGATCAGCACCCGCTCTCACGATCTCGATCGCACCCAGCCTCCCTCCCTTGCTTCCGCGGTCTCCCTCCAAACGCCGCACCCAATCGGCGCGCCCCGCGCACCAGCGGTTGCCGCCAATCTCCGCCGCCGCCGCCGCTGCCGTCGCCGATGTGTCGCAGGACCTGGGCAAGGAGCTGATGCACAAGCGTACCCGCAGCCGCAGCCGGCTGCCGGCGCAACTGAGCCTCGCCGATCTGGCGGCCGCAGCCCATATCTCGGTCGCCGACTATCTGGGCGGCATCGACTGGACGGGGCACGAGCAGACCAAAGGCTGGTATTCGGGGCTGAAATCGCGCCCGAGCTTTCGCCCGTTGCTCGCTGAGCGGATGGAGATTGTGACACCACCCAAATATTATGAGGATGTGGGCCCGAACAGCCGCCCCAGCGATCCACGCCCTCCTCCCTTCCTGCGCACCGTCGACGTCCATATCCGCCGCCTGCGCAAGGCGATCAACCTGCGCGCACGAGCGACATCATCCGCACCGTGCTGCGGCTGGTGCTGGTGCACGAGGGCTGGGAGTACTGTGTGCTCAAGTCGAACGTTGTCGCCGGCGCCGCAGCCCCAGGGGGACATGCTCGTGGTGAGCGCCGCCCGCGGCCTGACATCCGCCCGGCGCCGGCAGCTGCAGCTTTCCGCTGTGGCGTGCGCAGCCGCGCCTCCCTGAACGTTGGCGCTGATGCGCACAAGCACCAGCGGCAAAGCTGACCGGCATTGGCCGCGACAATCGATCGTTTGCGGGGCAGCAGCAGCCCGGCCTCGTGCGGCACGAAGCGCCTGCTATAGATGCGACCGCCTGCGACGCGCCCGCCCGCCCTTGGGACGCGCCCGCCCTCGCACATTCCCGAAGCTGCGAGGATGATGGCGCCTGACACGCTGTTGAGGCGGATCCGATTCGGCAGCATCATCGACATAGCGGATCGAGGGATGGTGGCAGGGTGATCCTCGGGGGCAGGGGTAGTATGGGAGCGCATGGCTAAAAAAAGGACGCTGGTAAGCAAAAGGCCGCTTACGGATCGAAAAGGTCTCTAGGATGTGGCTTACAGACTCGGCCAGCGTTCACAGATGCTCGCCGCTCGCGTTTGGCAGCGCTCTGCTTGGGAGGCGTCGTGCCCGCCCGCAATTGACGCCGGTTTCCTGCCGCCATGCCTCGCCTTGCCGCCCGCTCGCGCGTTCGCCGCAGGATCATCGCGCTGCGCAAGGTGTGGCGGGGCGTCCGGGGCCGCGACCATTTTTGCAGTGTCACCGTTGCTGGGCGCCGCGAAAATGCCCGTTGATACGCTTGGCGAACCGCGGGCTTTATCCTTGCGGATAAGACAATAGTCTAAATATCTGCCGTCGCTGGCCGTCGAGATATCTCAACCTTGTAGTTGTGATGAACATGTACGCCGAGGCGTTTCTGGACGCGAGCTGCGGGGACGGCTGCTGGGGGCCCCGCGGCGTCCAGGCGATCCTCTGATGCGGCCAACGCGGCCACACATATCGCCCTGGCGCGCGTGTCGCACCCGTTGGCTGACGCCGCCGCGCCAGGCTCTTCGCCGCGGCACTGCTGGGGCGAGCCGACGCGCCGGCCCCCTGCTGCCGGCTCGCGGCGCTGCGCACTTTGCGGCTGCCTCCGCGGCAGCCGGATGGCGTTGCGCGCGCCCACGCAGCCGTCGAGGCGTCCAGAAGCAAGGCAGCGTGCGGAACGAGTCAGCCGGCCGCGGCCAGTCGGCCGACCCCTGGCTGTGGCGGGCAGGCGTACGGCCATGTCGTTCCCATTTGCACGCCTGCACAACTACCAAGTATATGATCGAATGCCCTTCGCGTCACCCGCCCGACAAGTTCTTGTAGTCAAAATCTTTTGTCGTGCCCTTCTCGAATTGGAATGTGCATCTAGTGATTGCCGATCCGACAAACCCTACCGCAGCCCGCCGGCCGGGCCGTGGTGTTTCATCGGATGGCACGTGCACCCCGCATGCGCCTGCGCTGGAGGACTGCGCCGTGAGATCGTCGCGCTTCCGATCCCATTGCCGGCAGATGCCATGACCAGTACCGCCGAAGCCCGGCTCCAATATGCCACGGCGACGCAAACTCGGCGACCGCCCCGAGCGTCACCTCTGCCGACGCGCATCTTCCTGGCGTCTGTCTACCATGCTGTGACTGCATCCAGCACGCGCACACATGCGCTACATGCCTGCGCTTTTTCAAACCACACCAGCCACTCACTTGACCCATGCTTCCCTGCGCGAGCGCGCATGCCCGCATTGCGACCTTTCATAAAGCAACGGCACGTTGTGTTTGTATCACGCTGGGATGACAGGCTGTCGAGCACGGGAGCCAGGAAACACTTTGCGAACCGACAGCCGCTTTCGAAAGCTCTTGCCGCCAGGCCGTCCAATACGTCAAACAAGGCTGCCAGCAGGATAAAATAGCTGGTAAACCAATTTTGAAGGAGCCCCTGAGCTTGGGCTTATCATGGCACCGTAATGTCATGACACATTTATGCACTTGGCGAATTCAAAGGGCTTCAATAGCACTGTCTATACGAGATCACGACTTGCGCGGACGGCACGCAATAAATATTGTCACGTGACACTCAATACTCTGCGCGCGTGCGTTTAGAAAAGCTGGCGGTCGACCCAGCGCGGACGCAGGCTGTGCAGAAAGCGCGCTCGCTCGACATCCTGCCGTAAAATAGGAGCAGGCCGCTCAAATCACCCGTTTGGGCGATAGATTCCCCCCGTTGTTCCGGTCCATCGCGCATGGCATTCACCATTTGGGGAGACAGGATCATGGGCAGGATTATTGCAGTTTATGGCGCCATGCCGGCGTCATCGGGGATGGGATGCCAAACGCAGCTGTTCGGGATCAGCACAGCTTCGTGCGACCTGGCGCGACTGCACAGACTCTATCTGTCAACCTCTTCCTCAGGCGGCGTACGACCCCCGGCTGCAGCTGCTGGGGATAAGCACGTGGCGGGGAACCAATCAGTGGAGAAGGCAAGCAGGCGGCTGCACCCTGCACCTCCCCCATGACTGGCAGCACAAGCGTGGGGCATTGCATGCCTGGTGCCTGCGCTGCACGCCTGCCCCTCTGCTGTTCCATTGCTGCAGCCGCTGGCATCACATGATGGGCGGACTGCCTCGCATGTCTGCTGCTCAGCAGCAAGACGGGGGCCGCCGCACGCCACCTGCACTCCCTTGGAGCACGCACCCCCAAGCCCATAGCCCTGCGCGCCGATCGAACCTCGTATCACCCCATAGTCGACCTGCAGCTAATTGGGCGAGCCCTGCCCCGGCATCAAGCCGTAAGCAAAAAGGAACAATATCAAAAGTGTGCCGCTGGCGCAGGCTCGCGCAACGCGCTCGATGTCTTGACAATCGCGGGCGTGGTCGGCGTGGACGTGGTGCAGGGCGAGGCGCGCCCGCGCTGCGGCCGTCGTCACTGCAGCGCCGCAGAGAAAGCGGGGAGAGCGGCCTCGACGGGTGGGTGGTGCAGGGAATGGGACTCATTTGTGACAAGCCAGCCGGGTTATGGGATCTTTTTAAGAAGCCGCACGGATATGATTCGGTGTTGAGAGCCCGGTGAGCTCGAGGCGCGCGATGGCGTGCGGCTGGCGTGGCGCGAAACCGGTGAAGGCCGTCCGCTGCTTTTGCTTCACGGCCTGTTTTCGAGTGGCGAGGTCAACTGGATCAAATTCGGCACCGCGGCGCGCGTCGCGTCCAAGGCTAGCCGCGGACGCGCACGCCGCTCGCGTGCTCCTGATTCGTAGCCCGGAGGGCGGCCCGGTGCTGCCGCACGGCGGCGGGCAGGCGCTGCCTGGTAAGGCGCCGGTGGTCATGGTCGGAGCGGATAGGCGCCTTCCTCGCGGAGAACCCACGGGCGGCACCTGTCAGGTGGGCGCGGTCGAATGTCCGCGCCCTCATCAGATCAGCGAGGCATTTCATGATGGCGATTACTCGTGGTCCCGACCAGGCGATGGGCGCTACTCATCGCTGGACTTGTCCCGTGCGCGATCTTCGACGAGCGCGGCCATGCGGCGGGTGTAGCCGCATTGCTGAACAAGCAGGTGCTCGACAACGATATCGAGAAGCTGTTGATCATTGCCGACCCCAACACATTGGGGGTCATGCGTAGCCATTATCATAGCGAACTGGCGAAACGGCTGGTGGGCGAACTGCCCAAGACGCTGACCAACGCGGATACCGCGGCGATCGAGAAAGCCATTACGGCGGCCTGAACGTCAGCGGCGCGTCACTGTGGCAATCGACGGCGTGGGCGTAGTGGTGTTTCACACGGGACACTGCAAGTCACGCAGGCGAGTGACCACGTTAGGAAGTGACGACGGCGGACCTGATCGCCCATGTCCGCGATATCGTCCATCCGGACAGCGACGCCCAATATGACGACGTTAAGGCCATCCTGGACTCGCTGGGCGTGAACGGTCCGCAGGACGAGGGGGAAGGGGTTGCGGCATCGGCGGTGGCGCAGATCGAAATCTGGGGAACAAGATCGATATCGCGACGGCGAACAGCGCGCGGTGATCGAGGAATTGGCGGGGTGCCCGAGGAGGGGGTTTGTGCGGGCGGCGTCGAACGCTTCGGGATTTTCCCGGATCAGGCGGATATCGTGCATGGCGGCGCTATGGCGTTGCCGCCCGCGCCGCGCAAGTCCGTCGTGCCGCTTTGGCCATTGCGACAGAGTCCGGTTGGCGCGCTCGGCGTAGGCAACACGGGGCCGTCATGGATGAGGCAGCCCAGCCGGTGCGGCCGCGTGCGTCGGCGTTTGGCGCAGCCACCCTTGGCCACCGCAGCCGGGTAGACTGGACGCTCTACCAGCAGCACTACGACCACATCCGAAACGACATCGCCCGTGTGATCCCGGGCTTCGCCAAGTACAACGAACAAGGTACGCCGCCCGGCGGGCTTTTACCTACCCAACCCAGCCCGCGAGGGTACTTTCAACACCCCGGTCGGCAAGGCGCTGTTCCAGGCCGGGCTGCCGCTGACAATGGTGCCCATAGAGGTCACACACACGGTGGGCGACGCCGGCGGCCCGGCCTGCGGTCCGCGCGCCGCAGCGTGCGGCTGCTGTGAGTCCCTTGCCGCTCGTGCGCGGTCGCCGCGGTGCCGCAAGCGCATGCATTGCTCAGAGATGCGGCGGCATCTGAATGAGTCAATGGTCGTTTCGCCGGCAGCTGCCCGGACGCAAGCTGCTCGCGCTTCGACCGCGCCACGCGACGCCGCACCCCGCCGCTCGCACGCGCGAGACCTCGTTCGCCTGCTGACCAGCCGCCCCGGCATTTCAAATTCAAAGTGTTGATTGAGCAGCTCGACATTTTCGCGGGCACCTACCGGGAAGTTTTCAAGTCACAGAGCAGCCGCTGCATGATCTGTGCTGTCGCTTTTTTACAGATCATCTATTTTCGAGGTAAGTGTCCGTTTAATGGTCATGCCCTGTGTGTCAATGTGTGTGTGTGTGTGCATTTGATGTGTTGTGTGTGTGTGTGTGTGTGTGTGTGTGTGTGTGTGCGCGCAGGGGCACGTGCAGCGCGTTCTCGCGCGCGCAGTCATGCTCATGTTCCTGAACGGCGCACGTACGCGCGTGCGGTGCAAACACACCGTGTGCGTGTTTTATTACATCTTCTAATGGAAGTTTGCTGCAGCATTGCACGGATCGCTGCTTTACTGATCGAAACTTTAACAGCAGCTTTCTTCTAGCCGCAGGTGGAGGAGATGCGTGTCGTCATCGAAACAGCGTCGCCGCTGTCGGCCGGCCAGACGGTGGTGAGTGGGGCTGAGAGTCCGAGCATATGCGGCTGCCCCGGTGTATTTTGCCGCCCGGACAGCTCGTCTGCACCCGGGCCGCGCGCCCTTGCGCCTTGGACCCATCATAAGGTACCGCCTGCTTCAACTAACGGTGAAACAGACTCACTGCTCAGCGCCTTGATAAAAGACACCAGTTCTATCCTCACGATTTGCATGGCATGCTAATGCTCTTTGCAACTCCTAGCATGAGGCATTCTTGTAGTGCCATTTTGCATTTATACCCATATTACACAAGCGACCCCTGACGCACCACGTACCAACAGACGCAGGCGCCCCCGCCCCGCTCGGCCCCCGCCGCAGTGCGTACGTGTGGCTTGGACCGGGCGCCCCAAAAACTGCGAGGTGTGGGCGTGGTCGAAGGCTGCAATGTGGGCTGGAGGTTGGTCGAAGCCGATTTGGATTGCGGCGCCGACATGGTTCTGGATTCGGCGCATTTCGATGACCTGTTGTCGGCCCTGGTCTCGACGACGATCTATAATGGGCTTCTGCCCGAGCAGCCTAGGCCGTTCAGTTTGCCGCTGCACGAACATACCGGCGGGGAGGTTCTGGAAGAACTGCGGATGTGATTGATGAGCGATCTCATCGAACTTGCATATGCAGAGATTGAGCTAGACGCCGGAAGCGACGGGTGCATCTGCAGGACGAGGCCGCAGCCAAACGCACAGCTCCGCGCACGCATCGCGCGGACGGGCTGGCGTGGTCAGTCGCCGAGCCAGCGCTCGCCGCGCAACGGGCCTGGTGCGTGCGGGGCCGCCGCGTCGCCGCCGGATCTCCACATCAGTCATTTCGGCGAGGATGTGGGGATGCCCTGCAGATCAACAACCTCTGCAGTCACGAAATGGGCGTCGAGGCCGAGGGCGGTGGCGAAGAATGTGATGTTGGTCGCGGGTGTCCTGCAGCAAGAGTGTTGCCGGTTCTCGAGCGAGCCAAGCCAGGCGCTCAGACAGCTGAGTGTGAACAGTGCACAACCGGGCTTTGGGCTGTTGAACTGAACAATTACTGTGTTGTGCTCCTGTGACCGTCCGTGCAGCTTCCCACAGCCATGGCAGGCGGGTGTGCAACGGCCGTGGCGACCTGGCACAGGCGCTTGCCGTCCACCACCTGCTGGCCCGGAAGTAGATCGACCTCCTGGGAACCTACTTGCCTCTTGAAGCGCTCCTTCATGACGTCGCGCATATGTCGGCGCAGATGTTTGCAGACTTGCGGCATGACATGCCTGCTGCCCGCCTGAACTTGCCGGACGCCGGCGCGCTCATGCTGCGCTGATGGCGGTGCGCGTCTGTCGCCAGACGCTGCTGCCCCGAGCATGTATGGTGCAGAGGCGGGAGCGCGTCAATGGCGGTCAAGGCCATGGAGGTGCAGGCGTCAGCCATGGAGAGCGCGCAGGGTGCGCATGCGCCAGAGCACGACGGTCGTTGGCGGCGCTGATCAATACGATGGCCGCGTTCACCGCGATGCCGGGATTCAGCGCGATCACGCCGTACAGCGTGTACAGCGACAGCGGGTTGCGCGAGATCACCAGCCCCAGCACCACGCCGGTGAACGCCAGCGGCACCGACACCAGGATCAGCATCGGCTGGAAGTAGCTGCGGACTCTCAGGCGCTGCCAGATCCCCTCTGAGATGCTCACTAGGTCTGTCTTGTCCGCTGGTGTTCAGGCTTGCTAAGGGTTGACTGTGTTGGCAAAGAGACCTTAGCGGCGAGTCTTTCGTGAGCCTCCGTCGTCCCGGCGAGGCATGTCACGGGATGCTGTGACTGCAAATTTTCTGATGCACCCGCGTCTCAATCGGCCCAAAATGCACGAGAGTACTTTCAACAGTATATGGCGGAAATATTAACTACCTGTAAAGGACACGATATTGGATTTGTTTACAGGTGTATCATATTGTATTCATCCCGTTCGCACGGCCCGGCGGTATCTCGCATGACGCGTATACCGCAAAGGCGCAGGAGTTTTTCGGCACCATAGGTATTAAGGTGACCGGGCTGCATACCTTTGAGAATAAGAAAGCGGCCATCCGGGAGGCGTAAGGGCTGCCAGGTAGCACCAATCCCCGCTGCAACACGGCTTGCCATGCATGCTGCCGGTCGTCCTGCAGCAGCACGCGGATGGTGCCGAGCAAGCGTAGTGTGAGCATCGGACGCTTTCACACTGCGCCGCCCGCCGCGGCAGCCCTTGGAGCTCGAAACCCTCGCCGGCAGGTTCTGCGGCAGAGGTCCGAAACGCTCTGCCCGTTGCGGGGTCGCCTCTTTCCGATTGATTTTGCGTCTGGCGACGAGGCGGCAGGCAACTGCGACCGTCACCGGCGGCGGCGCGAGCGCGAGGGGCTCAAGGGTCGAAGCCGACCGCGGCCGGCCATGCCGCTGGTTTGCGCGCTCGTCGCGCGGCGCGCCGACGCGGCCGTGCTGGCGCAGCATGCTACCGCGTCTGGCGATGTGCAGCGGGCGGCACTGAAGGGCCTCACGACAATTGAACCTGACAGCGGCCGGCGAGCCACATTCACTGCGGACGGCCACACGTGCGTCGCCGAGCCCACGCCCCATACATCGCCCGCATCAGCGCGCCTTGGCGGGCGCCTCAACAGAAGCATCGGTCGGATGCCCCGGATAGCGCGCCGACTGGCTGATGCGGCACGCGCCGACGAGCCGCCGCCACCCGTCTGACCCCAGCCCGACACCTGTGTGCTTCGATTACCCAGCACGCGCCCAACCTCGGACTACTGAAATCCGCAGGTTCCACTACCTGCTCCACGGCGGCCTTGCGTTTGTGGCTGTTGCTGACCAGGCGTTTGGGCGCGATGTGCCCTTCGAATTCCTCAAGCGCTCGCCGCCGCCTGGGACCCTCGAGCTGCCCGTGGCGACGCGCGCGAGATGTTATGCGGCACCGGCTTGAACTGGATCAGCACTTCGGATTTGCGTTCGGGCATCCGCTTGCCGGTGCGCAGGTAGAAGGGCACGCCCTTCCACCGCCAATTGTCGATATAGGCCTTCAGCGCGACAAACGGGTTTGGTGTCTCGACGTTGCCGAGTCGTCGGCAGCGACCCGCGACCGCGCCGCCTTGTTTTCTTGAACCGCCGCAGACCGGCGTTGAAGCGGGAGTTTGAGCACTGCAAGCGCACCCGGAGGAGCTGTCACGCCTGGCGGCGCTGATTCACAGGTAGAGGAGGTCAAGAGCGTCATGGTGCATCGCGTGAGGCCCCAGGGGCTCGGCCGCTGCGGACGATCTGGCCGGCTGCTCCTGTTGCGGCGAGGCCGGCCGTGGGCTGCATTGGTGCGCAGATGCTGCGCGATCAGTTCAGGGGTGCATGGTCTTCATCCATCTGTCCGCAGAGCTGCACGGGCCCCGCGCGTTGACGCGGAACCCCATCTTCAAAGACCGGGAGCCCGGCCCGACATGTTCGGACCGGCCGTTCCCAGGCCAGAATCCATGAGTGGAACCACAGACTTGACCGATCTCTCTAAAGTGTCATGTCCATCGAGCCAAAACAACGATATCTGTGGCCCCTCTGTTGCTGCGGTGCTCCGCCAGCATGCCCCCCCCCCCACACACTTCTGAGGCGGCAGCTGCAACTGCCTCTTGGCCGCCCGGAGCCGCCGTCTCAAGTTGGCTGTCCAGCTGCCCTCTGCCCCGGTCGATGGTCTAGACTCCGCTTCGGGAGCCCGTCCCCGGGACTGTTGCGCCGATCATCCCAGGCACTGGCGGAGCGGGGCGGAACCGAAACGGTCGGCTATTATCTGGCGCTGGCGGGTGTGGTGAGCTGGCTCGGGCTGCTTATGGTGCGGCGGCAGATGATCAGGCAAGCCTGAGCAGCGTCAGCTTCGCCTTGCCGACCTTGCGTGTCGCATCGATTTCGAAGCCCGCGACATCAATGGTCTCATTGTGCGCTGTTTCGACCGAAATCCAGCTGTGGCGCCGATCCTGTTTTACATGCGACGCCGCCTGCATCGCATCGCCCGCGGGGGCGCAGCGTCCGAGCGCGGCTTTGTCACCACTGGACCCCAGCCGAAAAACCGTCGGGGGAGCCTCTTTGGACGTAGGTACCTGGCGCGCGCACGCCGTGTTGCTGCGCCACTACACCCCCATCCTAGCCCGCGTCTGTGGGCCACCGCTGTCACGGACAGCAGCTATTGCCTTCTGAACGCCCCATGTTTAACCGCAGGGCGCACAGCTGCAAGCTCAAGGCGTGCCTCGTCTTCGTGGTGCTGGTGAGCTTTCCGTCGGGCCATACATCGACCAGCTTTGCCGCAGCTGCGACGCTCCACAATCGTTACGGCTGGGAGGCGGGGCTTCCCGCCTATCTCGTCGCCTCGTTCGTCGGGCTGTCGCGGGTCGAGGCGCGCAAACACCGCGTCGGCGACGTGCTGGTCGGTGCCGCAGTCGGCACCGCTGTCGGCCATCTGGTCAGCGCCGTAAGCGCCGCAAGCGGCAGGCGAGGCCGAGCTCAGCGTCTGCAGAGTCCGTGTCGGCGCCGTTCGCCGATGTGAGGGAGCCGTGAACCCTGTGTCGTCACCGATGCCTGCGTCCGGTGCAAATATATGGATTGTGTCGAGGTGTGCCCCGTCGACTGTTTCTATGAGGGCGAGAATATGCTCGTCATCAATCCGAACGAGTGCATCGACTGCGGCGTGTGCGAGCCCGTTAGAGTCGAACGATTAATCTCATCAATGGAATCGACACCGCAATTGATGATGCGCCTCGAGCATGGCGTTCCGTGTCCGTGACTGCCCCGCCGTGCGGTTGTGTATACCCCAGTGCCCAGCGCAGCGCTCAGATGCGCTGGGCAGCAGCAACGCCATGGGGCAACAAGCGGCGGGATGGTGCTCGCAGCAGGATGGTCGCACTTTTCAAGGGGCCCCTGTTTCTCACCGCAACGAGCTCGCTCCTGCATGGTTCCCAGGCCCAGGGTGTGCAGCGAGGGCGGCACTTCTGCTGACACTCCAAACATGCATATGAGCGGCGCCTCCCGACCGCTGTGCTTCCATGGCAAGCATTGACAACGATCCTGTAAATTTGTGTTGGCTTTGAGACGGCATGACTGCAGCTCGAAGCTCGATTTGGCTCCACCATGATCTGGCAGTCGACCGGACGCCGTCGAATCCCCACCGTTTCGCCATCCGCGTAGAGCCAGGCCGAGATCGCCGCATCGTTGTTTGCGTCCCACAGCCCTGCGGGAATGGTCACATCGGTCATTGGCAATCTGTCCCCATCATCTGGCGCGCCGCGGCCTCCACCTTGTCCGCATTGGGCAATACGAAATGCTCCATCACGGGCGTGAAAACCGGGATAGAATAGCTCTGGAGAGACCTTGTATCGATGTGCTGCAGCTGAAAAGGCTTCTTCAACGCTTTCGCACTGTGTCACCAGTCAATTGTCACTCCTGACGCCCAAAAGACCGGCAATCCCATGCACCTTCCAAATTTGCAAGGATCGATGTCCTTCCTGTGAGCATCAGGCGTTGCAACGTTTCATCAGGCGTGATTTCAATCCGCCCGGGCAACGCAGTGCAGCTCTCCGGCACGTCCCTGATTGTCAACGGTGCGCTGGGGCAGCGCATCAATGCGTCCAGCTTCGTGAGAAAACCAGGCGCTGGTAGGGGCGCCTGGCACCCGCACGCACATGCGCGCTCCGCATTCGCGGGAGCGCTGCAACGCGTGCCCCATGACTGCAGCCCGCCATCGGCCAGCGGACTCACCGGGTCGTCGGCGGCAGACACATGCATCACCACCTCAAGCCCAACAGTACATGCAGCTGCTCACCCGAGGGCAGCCGCTGCACCGTCGCGGCGAGGGCCGACCCTGCGCACTTTCGGCAGGCCCGAGCCGAAGCCAGAAGCACCCGCGAGAAGGGGCGCTTCGCTCGATTGAACAGCAGCAGCGGCGGGCGGGAAGCGGCCATGCCGCTCGTGTCGCGCCGTGGCACGCGCAGCGACGCGGTCGTGCTGGCGCAGCCGCCTCGTCTACGAAAATTCCAGGCGCTCGCCAACCGGCGCCTGGAACCGCGCGCGCAGCGGCGGCAGCTATCGGTCGCAAACGTGCGCGAGCAGGCCAGGCGTCGGCCGCCGGCCGAACGCCTGACGCGCACATGCTTGCGCATCAGCGGGACCCCCCAGCTCCGCGCATGGTTCGGCTTGCCCCTCCGTCCCGGCCGCCGTCGCGGCGGCTGCCGCCGCCCGCGCGCATGCCCACCGCGCCATGCAATCGCGCCTGACAGCCGCCCGGCCCTCCCCTCATCCTCCTCGTGCACAGCTGCGACGGCAACACCTTCGATTACCTCATCAAGAACGAATACGCGTTTGAGATCGCCGCGATGACCTTGGAGCGCAGTCCAATTTGCGTGCTGAAGCGGCTCACGGACGCGTGGAACGAGCGTTTCGGAAGATGCGGCGTACCGCAGCTGCCAAAGCATGGAGCGTACCTTTGGGTAAGCCGCGCCGTCCGCCGCGCGGCCCCTGAAAGCGGACAACGACGACACGTCGCGCTCGAGTTCGCCCGCCTTGAACGCCGCCAGCACCGCATCCTGATTGTCGAAGATCCGGCACGGCGCCTCGATCGTCCAGCGATCCTCGGCGACCGCGCGGCATCAATCTCACACAGATTGCATGCACATTCGTACCCCTCACGCAGTCCCTGGCCGGTTCCGAAGCCATACATGCGGTTTGCCCATTGCAGACCGACAATCGCCCCCGATGAGTGAGCCGGATAGCCAGCGGCAGGACAATGGCCAGCGGGATCATGGTCCAGACATAGGTCATCGGCTCGACCCTGTAGGCCATGTCCATATGCAGCATCAGGAAGATGATGACGTGCCCCACAATGGTGATAGCGATGTAGCGGCGAGGCCGAGGTATTGGCGCGCGTCAGCGGAAATAGCTGGCATGGTCAGCGGGTTGCCGCATGCCGAAGGCGTGGCTGGGTCGGTTGTTGTCGAGGCGCCTCGAAGATCGCTGCAGCGAACGCATAGGCGCTGATTGGGAGTGAAAGTGACGCTGCTTGGGCACCGACTGAACAGCAAGAGTTGGGAGGATTCAGGTTCTTCCCTCAGCCTCTGGCACTGATGTTGCCTGGTGTGGGGGTTGTCCGAGGGCCCGGGTTGTAGTATCAATCTCAGCCGTGACAGCACTTAGAGACAAGGCAGGGAGGCGGTGGCGACCAGCTCATAGCGGCTATTTGTCCTCGCTGCGATATCGAGTCTCAGCCGCGCGGCCCTTCACCGCCGCTTCTGCCCTCGCGATAAGCTGCCCCGGTGCGGCTGCGACCGCGAGCATGCTGGCCGCCCCCATGCGCTTCCAACCTGCGCGCAGACCGTGACGCCCTGCTGTCGCGCTGATCGTGGTCTTGATCGCCATGTTCGACTGGAACTGGTTCAAGCGCCCTGTCGAATGGATGGTGCAGTCCAGTACCGGACGCAGCTTCCAGATCCAGGGCGACCTGCGCGTATCGCTGGGTCGCATCACGACCGTGCAAGCCGATAACGTGCGTCTGGGCAACGCCGACTGGGGAGCGGATGAAGACCCGTGGATGGCCCATGTCGCCCGCGCAGGCGCCGCATGGGCACCGTGGGCCGAACGCTGGCTGCACGCGAGGCTGAATGGAGGCCTGCATCGCGACGCTGGGGGCCTGCATCGCCGCATGGGGCGGCACGTCGCGCCGGGAGTCGGCGGATCGGCCGGCGTGTCCGCACATGGGAAGCGGCAGTGCGCTCGACCCCGGCGTCACAGCGCAGCACCATCCCGGGTCCGTTGTTCGCAAGGACGATCGCGATATCCACCGCGAGTCGCAATTCGCCGCCGCCCTCCAGCTGGCCGAACGTCCGGATGAAGCTGTGTGTGCTGGGGTCGTGCCATCCTGCCTACGTCATCTTCCTGGCGGCGCTTCGGCGGCAGCCAGCGCTGCTCGGCAACATGGACTGCGGCGCCGGCAACAACCAGGTCGCCGCCGCGTCACCGCCAGCCCTGCCGGATGCTAGCACGGCGCCAGCGGGGCGCCCGGGGCGGGCGCGGCCGGGGCTGCGCCGGCGGACACATCAGGGACGGGGGCCGCAGCAGCGCCCGCGCCTGCGCCCGCGCCCGTTCGACCGCAGCGACGAGTCAGCCAACTACAGACGGCACCACGGCCCCCACCGACACCTCGGCGCCGTCGATCAGACGCGGCACCGGCCCCACCTGATGCGGCCTCACGCCGGCACCCGCGCCTGCCACCTCTGCAAAGACGTCGGACAGCCACGCCGACGCGCCGCCGCTGGCCCGGACCTACCACAGCCCCCCAGACGCGGGCACGGGATCCACAGGTACAAGTTGCAGATCCCTCGGCACTGGCGCAGCGCCCACCGATACAGGGGCCGCCCCCACTGCTGCGGGCGCGGCGCCCACTGACGCCACGACCGCCAGCCCCACTGACAACACCACCGCCAGCGCCACTGACACCACCACCGCCCCAACCGACGCCAACACGCAAACCACGGGTGCGGGCGCAGCTGCGCCTGCAGGGTAGCCCGCGCGCCGACAACCCCTCGCATCTTCTGCGCGCCGCAGCGTCGATCCACGGTGCGCCGCAGCGCTCTGCTGCGCCCAGGCCGGCTTGGCTTCCGACGACCCGGCAAGCGCCCGGACGTTGCACGTGGGCACCTTGGGCAGGGCAGCTGTCTTTCTCGCTGTCAGCGCGTCTTGGGTGCCAGGGCCTGGCTTGGGCGAGGGCAGGCCATCCGCCACGGCCGCAGCCGTGCGCAATGCCGCGAGCGTCCCCTGCAGCGACCTTCGGCCCTGCGCCGTCGCCGGCCACGGCATGCATCGGGCGCCCGACAGGTCGATCCGCACATAGAATAAGCGAGATTGCTTGACTTCATGGCTCGGTCACTTGGTTCCTATGTTCTCGCCACCCCGGTGGGCGCAGGCAACAGTTTGATCGCATGTCGTTGTGCGAGATCAGCGAGAATCTGCTCGTCGATGGATCTGGCGCCTTACTCTGGCGCTTGTCGGACTTGCGGTGATTCCGGGCATCCTACTTGGCTGGGCGGCGCGTGTAAATGTGTGCCGACTTCCCGAATGCCGATTCCATCTGGGATGGAATGAAGGCGCAAATCGAGGCTGCGGGCGGCAGCGCGCAGCTGTCGGAAGACGGCGCCTACACGCAGAAGCCCGATGTCGCCATCGTGGTGTTCGGCGAGGAGCCCGCCAGTTCCAGGGCGACCAGCCCAACCTGATGTTCAATCGCGCCAGCGGCTACCAGCGCGGCGACCGTGAGCTGCAGCGCAGCAGCAGCACAGCAGCAGCAGCAGCAGCCTGCAGAACAGCAGCATTGCCGCAACAGCCCCAGCAGCAGGTCGCCCAAGGCATCGCTGGCTCTGCTTTTCGTAAAAACCCGCAATCCGAGTTGTCCCTACGTCAAAATTCTGGTCTCAATGCAACGTATTTGTACGCGAAGCGCTGTGTTGCGGCAGATAACTGCACGTAGCGCTGGTCAACATTCAAAGATGCGCCAGCCAATGATGCGCAGGCTCGGACCGCCCAAACTGTGGGCACAGTGGGGCCACCTTGATGAGCTTGTGCCCTGCTTCATTGGGATTCATGCTAGAACATCCTCATCGGCAATGCGCCGGCCCTGAGGAAGGGCGTGTATGCCTCCAGCTCGAGCTGCCAGCCGCCAACCGGCGTAGTCGTCGATCACTTGGCGCAGCTTCCGGCACGGCCTTCTCGCAAGGGCATCGATCCAACCACAGTAAGGAGCCCCTGTGGCATAGCTTAGATTTGACACAGTGATTGTGCGACTGCATACACGTGCCCAGGTTGTTAGCACCTTCTGCGTGGTGTGACGAATCGACCAGACCAGATCTAGAAGCTTTCAAGCGTCCTGAAGCGTTGATATAAGCTAAACATCATGCCTATAATTTTGCATACAGTCGCTGCTTTGCATGCAACGCTGTTTGCACAGAGAGTGGTGCATTACGAGCTGTAATCCGCAAAAGATAGCTGTCAACTATGCAGGTAAGCAAATTTGACCGCAATGGACCGCAGGTCTGCCGCCGGCAGCACCCTGGTGTCGCAGTGCAGTGGGCGGGTGGGCGCAGCACATGCCGGGACGCCGCCTCGTCATCTCACCTGGTCACTTGGCCCGGGGCGCAGGGCCAAAGAGCAACGATGTGATCGCGGCCCATGGCTGGTCGCCCGTTCAATCGCCCATCGACATTTCCCTCGAACCCGCGCGCTGGAACGCCTGATGCAGCTCTATCTTGACTGCGACGGGGTCCTTGCCGATTTCGACCGGGGAGCGAGCGAACTGCTCGGCATGCCTCCGCGCGCCTATGAGAAAAAATATGGCATCGGTCGTTTCTGGGGCCAGCAGGCAGGCGGACACTGCTCGGACCCTCGCGCGACAGAGTTCCAGGCAAAATCGCTTCTGCTCCTCAGAGCGACGCGAATGTGACGCACGGCCATCATCATGCCACACAGATCAGGCACACCTTCAACTTCCTGAACGCGAATGATGGATCTATCTGGCGGCGCCAACGAGGAGTTCGGTCGGCAGGTGACTGGCGGTGCATCAGCTCCCCCAGCACCCGCGGCTGTGACTGCAGCCGGTCGGCAGCGAAATGCTAGCCATCCAGACCTCCAGCCAATTGCCAACGCCCATGTCGAAGCCCCACCACAAAGCGCTGCAGCCTGTCCGACTTGGTCCTTTTGTCGGGTCTCCGCGCCCGAACTATTCCTCGGCAGAAGGTGTTTGACCGCAGCCGGTTCGATTGTTTTTTTGTCCTCTTTGTGAATTTCCTCTCTCTGACTTGTCCGCAGTATTGGATCCCAGGCTGTCCGCCCTCGTGGCTCTAGTCGCCTATGGCTGGTCCAGCGGGTGGCGCAGGAATGGGAGGGCGGCTTCTCGGCCAAGGCCCAGCGCGGGGCGGCGCACAGGCTTTGACCGGTCTTTTGCGCCGAAGATACGCAGATGTCCATGGTGGGGCTGTGCTGCGGCTGAGGCCGTGCTGTGTTTGCTTGCCATGAGCTTGTGTGTGTGGGGGGGGAGCGCATTTATGCAGGGCCATGCGCGTGAGAACCAACATGTCCGTGCGGCGCCAATGTGTTCCACGCACGCATGCACGCTGCATGAAAGGCTGCTTACGATCATTTCTGGTTGCTCTGGCGGAGGTTTGTTCGTGCGCGTGCGCGCGGCTGCGCTTGGGTGATGCCGGAAGAACATCGCCAGCTCGGGCCAGAAGTGGCCCGACAGCAGGTAACGCGCACGGACATGCAGCGCTCGATCAAACCGCGCCTGGTCGAAGCCATCCAGCAGCCCGGCGCTGGCCCTGTCCCGGCGCAGGCGCCCGATCATTTTCGAGGCGGCCATCATCAATTCCAGCAGGGTCGGGAACGTGGTGATCCGGTGTTCGACGAAATGCAGGTGGTCGCGCACGTTGTCCAGGCCGAAGCGGTAGTAGCGCGGGTCCGGACGATGACGTGTCAGTTCGTTGACGCAGTAACCCAGCCAGTGTGAAGTGGCGCTTTGGAGGAGCGGCGGGGCGTCGCGGGGAGCCGCGCCGAGCGGCTGAGCCGCGGGATGTAGTTGCC
>NNCB01000194.1:0-23301 GCA_002317545.1 Scenedesmus quadricauda | reverse complement strand
GGCCGCGGCGATTGGGTTTCATGGAGCGCCGCGTGATCGGGTGCAACACGCTGCTCGTTCACGTGTCGCGGCCATAATATCGCGTTGGCCGCAAGCAAGGGGTGTTGCCGTTACAATCTAGTTATGAATACCGATCTTCAGATGGGGCCAGACGTCATACCGGGTCTGGTCGCGTTCATGGATGAACATGACGACGTCGGCCTTACTATGCCAAAAGTCCGCTATCCCGATGGATCGCTGCAACGCCTGTGTCGGCTGCTGCCCAATCCTGCCGACTTGATCGGTCGACCACACCTGCTTTTCCGGGAGCTCGACCAGCTCCCGCTCCCGCTGCCCCAGCGCGCGCCTGTGGTGCCCGCGCGGCTGCCCAAAGTCCAGGACCACCAGGTGTGCCGCGCCCGCCTCCAGCACCGCCTGCGTCGGGCTCAGCAGCCGCACGCCGATGCGGGACGGCGCGAAGCCCCCGACGATGCGGCCGAACGCGCTGCGCAGCGCGACGAGCGTCTCGCCGCCGTCCAGGTCGAGGTTGGTGCGCACGCCGAAGCTCACAGACACCGTGCACGCGAGCAGCGCCGGCAGCGGTCCAGCGGCGTGCGCGTCACGTCCGACAGGCTGGAGAGCACCGCGTGCTGCAGCTGCGAAGAGCGCGCGGGCGTGATGTGCAGCGGCGGCGCCTTCGGGTCCTGCACCAGCCGCCAGGGCTGCGTGACCCACTTTCGCACGGGCGCCGCGCTGGGCGGGGCCATAGCCGGCCCAGCACCCAGCTTGTTCGGTCCGATGTGGCCTGCGTGGGCATAAGCGTGCGTTTGCTGCGGCCCGGTATTCGCGGCCCATACGCAACCGCTTGCGCCCCAGCTACGGCCGCGCAAGCGAGCCGGCGCTTCGTCGGCCTGCAGAGGGTGCGGGGGTCTTGAGCCAAAGGCTCGGCTGCAGCTGCTTGGCTGGGGTGCGTGCGATCGCCACGAGAGCGCCGCAGGCTGTTACTCACCATCAGGTAGGCCGGCCAGGGCGACTCGGCACCTGCTGCGGCGACGCCGCGGCCTGCCGCGCGTCGTCCAGCAGCAGCTGCGCGAGCTCTTGGAGTGGCATCGCCGGTGCGCTCGCGGCAATGGAAGCGTCTGCATCCACGCCGATGGTCTGATTCACCGGGTCGCTCGCGTCGATCAGGCGTCTTCACGGCCCGTACGTCGCGGAAGGCGCGCTTCAGCAAGTGCGATTTGGCGTTGTCCCCGGGCGCGGACTGGGCCGCGGGCTGGTGACCGCGGTGGTTCGCCTCGACAACATGCGAGTATGCGAGACGCCGTGACGATCAAGAGCCCAGCGCGCTGCATCCGCGTCTGCTGCTCATCGTGCACCGGCTGTCACATGCACAGGCGACTTCCCTTGAACTAGGCGCAAAGAAGCAAAACACCAACCTGGAGGATGCTCAGCAGGTAGGTAAGAAAATTGCTGAGAAAGCACAGGAAGCAGGTGTTTCGCTCGTTGTGTTTGACCGCAATGGTTACCTCTATCATGGTAAAGTAAAAGCATTGGCCGAAGGAGCCCGTGAGGGTGGCCTCAAATTCTAGATATTTGTGATGTGCAAAAGGCACAAGACTGTAGGTAATGACGAAGGCCTGACTTCATGAGCACTGCTTGCCGATCGCGTGGGCTGAGCTGCCTTCATCAGCTGCCTCGCGCACATGGCACAATCACAGCGGAGTCCTGAGCAGGACAAAAGAACTGGACTGAAGAGCTACAATCCAATGGCCATTACAGCCTTGATCGTGCTTCCTTTCAGGACTTGAGATGTTCAGTTTCTCCTAAGTGCAAACCTGTATAGCCGCAGTGGCGTCTCATAATCGCATGTTTGGTATGAAAGGCGGAAGGCCCCAAATCTTAGGGATACAGCTGCAAATAGTAACTTGATCGGAGGATTGCAGAGCTCACGACTGTTGTGAGACTGGCACGTAGGGGGGCGGGCGAGCGACCGAATCGGGGCTGCAGGCGTGGCGCGACGCCGACGAAAGCAAGCATTTCGACTATAAGGCGATCCGCACCCGGCTCGAAAAATTGCGAAAGCTGTCGGCGGCGGGCGACGTCAAGGGACTGCTGTTCGTGCTCAACGAGGGCATCCACGGCAACATCGACGGCATGGGTCACGAACGCCTTTACCAAAAGGCGCGTTTCGGCACGAAGGCGCTGATCGAGGATTATGTCGCCGAGGTCACTGTTACAGTCTCAACGCTCTTGTCAACTCAACCAAACTGCATGTGCTTCACTGGCCTGGGGTAGAGCGCCGCTGGACTGGTGTGGCCTGGAAGCCCAGCTAGGCTGGCCACATGGGTAGGTTCTCAAGCAAACATAGGAATTTCACCGCCCCGAACTGGTGGAGGTGGCGGAGATACCGTGAGCCTAAATCAGGGCCACATTGGAGCAATACGGTGCCTTCATGGCGATCCACATGCTAGAACGGCAATACGCCATCAGGCAACTGATCCAGTCAGCAGAGGGCTATGGAACGATCAATGATAAGAAGTTTGGCACCGGTGTCTAGATCAAGGGTAAATGAACATCACCTGGCCTTGATGTCTGTCCCCGAGAGAGGCGGGGACGAGCGCGCACTGCCTGGCCGCGTCAGGGCGTCAGCGACTGGGGGACAAGCCCGACCCATGTGGCCACCGTCCCGCGCTGTTCCTCACCGACGACAGCGGCGTCGGCAATCCGCACGCGCCGCCGGCGATCGATTGCTACCTCGTGACCAAACTCGACGCGCTTGTCCGCCGGCGCGATCGACAGCCAGATCAGCGGCCGCCGTATCGAGCCTGAAGATCAGGAGATCATCCGCAGCGTCGGCAAATATGACGCCGGGAAATGCGTCCTGCCCGCCGACTTCAAATGGCAGAATGGGTAACCAAAAACCAGGACGCCGGCTTGACGGAATCAAGGCGATCCCCGCCCACCCTCGCGCGTACATCTACAGAGCCAAACAGCGCAACAGACCCTGTCAGAGCCGCCGCTGCTGCGCAGGCGGCAGCCTTCATCGGCTTGGTGACGCTCGAGGGCGCTGAGGCGGCAGCAGAGACCAGGGCTGATGAAACCTGGCCGCGGTGGCGGCCTCGGCGGTGGAACCTTCCGCATTGGGGTCGAGCGAGGCGTACATCAGCGGTGGGTAGTTGTTGGTGGCGGCATCCATTCCGTACCGCGGCGCACTCGCTGCGGGCTTGGAAAGTGATGCCAATGTGGATCAGTGTCAGTCAGACAAGATGACCTTGACGACATTAGGTCCAGAGTTGAAGCGGGGGCCATACTGCGAGTGATGAGAGCCCCATCGCCCCGCCACCGTCCTATCTCTTGTAACGCCCCCTCCCTCTCCCCACAATCGACGCCCCGGCGGCAATGCGCGCACCATCTTGCCGTCATGCTCGACAGGCGCTCCGAATGGTCGCACGGCTATGATCTGTCACAGGAAACCGGCGTGAGTTCCGGGACAATCTACCCGTTGTTGATGCGGCTCGAGGAAGGTTGATTCCTTGAAACACAATGGCTCGAGCCGTCAGAACAGGTGGCCGCAAGAGAAACATGACGGGGCTCTCACCAGGTCAAGCAGTCCTCATGATCAGAGCCCACAAAGCCGAGCAATAGTCAAGATTGCAAACGCTTCGCCGCAGCTCCAGCTGTAAGAAGAACAAACACACGCACAACGTAGCCTAAACCCAGGCTGTACATATCCGCCACCCACCCTGGCGCAGTCCTGCCACCCACCAGTATCACTGTTGTCGTCAAAGTTGTAAACGTAGCCCTGTAGCTTCAGCCTTCATGCGGGCACGTCGTCATCACTCGCAGCTGCCCTGGCGTCCTCGGTACCCAGACCGCGCCCATAGGGCCCCTGAACGGCAAGGCGAATTGAGCCCGCCGATCCGGAAACCCTCGGAATAAAGCGCATAGGCCATGAAATCCTTGCTCGGCTTGAAGGTCAGCGATGCCTTCGGAATGAAATCCGAATGCTTCTCCGCCGCCGCCTCGAAATTATAGGCCGGGACCTGCGCGCGCGTTCGGGGCAGTTCCGCCTTGGGCGGGCGCGTGCGATGTTCGAACATGCCCAGGGTCAGCTCCAGTGCGCGATATTCGGAGCCCCATGTCAGCGAGTAATCCTTTGCGTCAAACTCGGCCGCCATGCCGCTGGCGACCGCCGCCGCTCAGGGTGTCTGCTGGACAGCCAAACGGTGCCGTGTGACCGGCGCAGCGCTCCATGCACGCTGCGAGGATAACTCGGCATTGGTCAGCGGGCCGTTGTCTGTAGAGGCGTCGGAGTCGTGCCGAACTCATAGTCGGCACGGGTGGCCTTCAGCGGTCTTCCAGGTGCCGGACGTCGCCTGTCGGCAGGGGACGGAACTCGAAGTGTGTGAGTTTTCAGGACATCCAATTGAGCAATGGCTGTGGCTGTGCGTCACGCTCTAACAGCATCAGTATGCTGGATTACCAAGGTTGTCATCAACATGGCTTTATCTGTTTTTGGTAGCGCTCATCATCTAGCCAAAGCCAAGCTCTCCTCCGCTCCAGAACCCTGTCGGGCCGACGCCACCCGCCCCCAGGGCAGCGCCACCCCCGGGCTGCTTGAAGGTCCCGGCGGATGAGATGGGCGCCGGCTGGCCCCATGGCACGACTTAAGCCAACAGTGAGCGGAGGTGGCTAACCCGCTTTTTCTGCGCTGGGGTAACCCCAGAGGGCGGCTAGGGATTACCAGAACCGCCGAGCGCACCGTTCCGCTGGGAGTATCTTTCGATTACCAGTTGGCCCGTACCTGGCAAGGGGGGACAAAGGAATGGTCGTTGTGCTAAGCTTGATGTAGAGCGCAAACCTTGAACACGTGTATCAAATCTGGCCTGGGCAGTGCTGGTTGACCAAAGGCGCCACTCCGCACTTC
Organism: Scenedesmus quadricauda; assembly: GCA_002317545.1. Taxonomy (NCBI): domain Eukaryota; kingdom Viridiplantae; phylum Chlorophyta; class Chlorophyceae; order Sphaeropleales; family Scenedesmaceae; genus Scenedesmus; species Scenedesmus quadricauda. Next base: position 18,395 of record NNCB01000194.1, on the reverse strand, counting down.
TAGCTGCATGTCACAGCTGTTGTGAAGCACCACAATGCATGCCTGCATCAGCAGCACCCTGCAGCAGCAGGCGACCCTCAGTGAACATTGGATTCATGGGCTCACATCTGACACGAAGAATGCGACGCTGCATGGCGTCGCGACGACCCAGCCGGTCAGCTGCGCGCACGAGTCTGAAGTCCCCGAGAACCACGAAGCAGGTGTGCACATATCTCCGTAGACGTGTGATCACCGACAGCGTGGAGGGGCCCTGATCCTCGTGCGCATCGACATTGCCTATGCGCGTTCGCAACATCAAGGTCAGCGTTCATGTGCCTTGCGCGTGCGTGCCCGGTAAGGGCTTGCTACCGTGCACATGCACGCCCACCAAAAGGAGGGACCGCACGCCATCGCCCGATTCCCGATCGTGGTCGTAGGTCACGATCTCGTGCGAGTTGTTGTAGTGGAGGACGCAGTTGATGATGATCTTGGTGAAATCATCCAGGTTCAGCACCGCATCAAGGCGGTAGTCGGTGCCTCCCCGCTGCCGGTAGTCGACGTCGATGTAGCCCGGCATGTACGCCTTGAACTTCGCCGGGAGCAACCGGAAGCACCGCGCCCGCGTGGAGGAATTACTGCGCGCAGTACGAGCTGGTAGGTGTCAGCGGTGTCCTGTTGTACGAGCTGGGGGATAGTCGGCGAGCGCCTGTCGTTGGGCGTTGCAGCTCAGCTGGTGTCGCGCCGAGCAGCCACTCAGCAGGAAAAGGACCAGTCCCTGCGGCCGACGGCGTCGACGCCATTAGGAACAAGCACCTTCCACAGCCGCCGCACGAGGCGGCGACGTCATAGCGATCCGCGTGCTTGTCATAGACCGCGGCGCCGTCATCGACGCCGGTGCAACCTGAGCCGACGCCCGCGAAGATGGATCTCGGGGGGATGGTGCGGGCGATGTGCTTCTGTAGAGTCTTCGCCGAAGTCGATAACGGCTTGCCGTCGACGCCCTTCATGATTTGGCGGCGCCCGACATCAGCGCCTCGAAAAGCCTGGCGGCGCGTCGAGCTCGCAAAGCCGCCGCGCGGGGCGAAGCACGCGGCGCCAGCGGTGCGGCGCCCTGACGTGCTGCTGCGGCGGAGACGGACGGCAACTGCGCAGCGTGCGCGGACGTGCATCCTCAGCCGCTGTCTGAAGAACCTGCGTCCTGAAGCAGCCTGCTACCGTCCTCTTCCTGCTTGGGTGCTGGCTGGATGGTTTGCGCTGCTGCCACCACTCCCGGCACCTGCACAAAAGACCGATGCGATCGTCGTGCTGAGCGCGGCCGACATCGGGACCGGCAGCTCGACGCGGGGTGCGCTTCGCCAGCGGCTTCAGGGCGCGACGGACGCCGAACGCTGTCAGGTTGACCATTGCGGCTGCGGTGTTCAAAAGAGGGTATGGTGGAGACGGAGCGGGGGTCACATCATCTCAGCGCACGAAGCGGCTGCGCATGACGTAGCCGTTGGCGGTAACCGCGTGCGAGCGCTTACCAGTTTTATGTGACCGACCATAAGGCTAACTTCATCAGGGGCTCTTTGTACTTCAATAGTCAGCCCAATGCGGATTCGGTGGCCCTGCGGCGCGGAATGCTTTGAATAAAGATATCGAGCATAGTAGATAAATACCTCATCTAGTATAAATTTACAATTTGCAGCGCTTTAAAAGGTTTTGATCTTTACCAGGATTCTAGCTCGTTGGAACCAATGCGCATTAATTCTTAGCCCAACTGTAAATTTTACAAAAAATTCGACCGCCATGTAACGTTCTCGTGCAACCTCAGCATGCATCGGCTGCTGTGACCAAATCCTGTTTGACGAGTTTAAGCTCCGACCAGTGCTCATGCCCTAGTATTAGTTGGACTGTTCTTAATGGTGATTGAGTTCCTAAAGGTAAGTCTCGAATACGGTTGATCTGCGTCCGCTCCTTTACTTGGCGCGTTTGTGTTGGCCGGCATTGACCCTGGCAAACATCACAACCTTAAGCATGACCAACACCACCCAGGGTGACCATCCAATATCATGTGTCCGCATGCTGCGACTTCACAACACACGCTGAAAAAATCGCAGTCCAGGATACCCCGCATCATTGCAGTTCAAAAGTCCTGATACGGCTGACAGGACGAAAGTTAACGAATTTGACGCACTGCTGCTGCGCTCGCAGTGAATACATGAGTTTCCAGAAAAATACCATACACCACATCGTCACCCTGAGATAAAATCAGCCTCAAAATAAGTGTAATTCCTGCTGGTCGTCGAGGACGAGGAACGCGTGAGACAGACAACGGTAGAGACGTTGCGCAGTCTCGGCTATACGGTCCGGCACGCAGGGGATGCGCTCGAAGCTCTTGCCATTCTCGAAACGCAGCCCGGCGTCCGTCTCATGTTGACCGACATCGTTATGCCGGGGATGAACGGTCGCGAGCTCGCGAAGCGAGTGAGTGAAGCGCAGGTCTCCGTGACGAACGTGTTTCCAGGATCAGTTCGTAAAGCCGCGCATGGTCACCGCTGCCCGCCTTGTCCTTCGAAAAATCAGTCGGACGGATCGCTTCGTGCGCCTCCTGCGCATTTTTGGCCTTGGTTTGGTAAAGGCGCGGCTTGTCGGGAACATAGCCCCCGATTGCGCATAGCGGTTCGCGATTGCTGCGCGCGCGGCGCTGATCGCGGCGCCGTCCATCTGCACGCCGTCGGTACGCAGCGGGGTCGAGGATCGGCCTTCACGCGCCACACTGGTTGCATGGTGATCGAGCAAAAGAAGAGCAGATCACATGGCCTTGTCCGCCTCATCAAGCGGTGATTCTGGCTGTCAATGAGGTGGTCCATGCGCTGGTCTTGGCCTCAAGCGTAGCGCTGCGGTCGAATGCATTGATGATGGGCAAGATGGGGGAAGGCGAGGGGTGAGAAAAGGTGTACGGCGGCGCAATGCGCGGAATGACGTGAGCAAGCTCGCGAGCATGATTGCGGACAATGCTGGCTTGAGACGCTTCGCTTCCAGCTGCCGCAGAGCGCGAGTCCGTTCAGAGCTGGTGTCCGGTCCGGTCGCGCTTCGTCGCCAGATATTGCGCGTTGTGCGGATTCGGTCGGAGCGCAGCGGCAGGCGCTCGACGACCTCGACGCCTTCCTTTTCCAGCCGCGCGACCTTTTCGGGGTTGTTGGTCATCAACCGGATGCTCGTGACGTCCAGCTCCGCCAGCATGTTGCGCACGCTGATTGCACTCGCGGCTGTCGTCGGGCAAACCGAGGGCGCGGTTGGCGTCGACGGTGTCAAGCCCGTGATCCTGCAGCGCGTAGGCCGCGATCTTGTTGGCCAGGCCAATGCCGCGGCCCTCCTGCCAGCAGGTAGATCACGATGCCGGCGGCGTTGGCGTGGATGTATTCCATTGACATCTGCAGCTGCTCGGCGCAGTCGCACTTGAGGGAGCCCAGGACCTCGGAGGGAAGCACGCGTCGTGCACGCGCAGGGCGACCTGGGGCGTATGGTGGGGTGAATTTGAGGGGGTTGGGATGGAATGTTGCGACCGCGCTGCGGTCAGGGTAGTTTTGGGGATGCTCTATTTTCTATAACCGTTTGCAACGGCGCTGCCGTGTGCGGCCGTGGCCGTTGGGAACGATTAGAAAACAATATGAGATTCAGGATAAGGGGAGTGTGTGCTTTCACTCGATTTCGTCTGATCAGCCCAGGGGCAGGTCACTCCGTCCTCCTTGCCTTCGACCGGCCGCAGATGATCGGTGGGCTCGACAAAATTCTTGCCACCGTCGGTCTGTCCAAGCTGATAAGCCGGTCAGATAGCGGGCGTGGGTGCACGGAGCGCGCGCAGGCACGGGCGGGCACTGAGCCCAGGAAGGGCCAGCACGGCTACCCAGGCGTCTGAGCTGCTTTCAGCAGACTTTTTCAGCATCACGCACGCCAATGGAGTACGTTGAATTGTACAAAAGCTTTCCGTTGAGGTATCACAATCTGCTCCAAGCTTGCGCATTGCTGCCGGGCACCGAGTGCTTGTAGCCCGGAGCGGATGTTCCCTTGGCGTTCCAGCTGGTCTCAGCGATTTACGGTCGACTTGAAATACGAATGCCACGGGTCGTCGGGCAGGGTGTCGGCCATGGTCTTGATGACATGGGCCATGGTGTCCAGCCCGACCACGTCCGAGGTGCGGCAGGTAGCCCCGCATCGCTGATCTGCTCACATTTTCTTCGCTGATGATCGGTGGAGTCCATCTTGCGGGTGACCTGAGCTGTGGGCGTAGCATCAGCGCTCACGCGCACCGACACGGGCCGGCTGCAGCTACACCGAGGCGTGCTGCGCGCGCAAGCGCCCTTATCAATCGATGTGCGCATGCTCATGGCCATCAGGCGCTTGTGGGGCTAGAGGCAGGCTGCGTCGGGGCAGGGCCGAACGATGGACCGTGAAAACGTACAAAGCGAAGAAGACATAAAAATCGCCGACGATTTCAACGAACCGTTGCAAGACTTTGATGCATGCGACAAGAAAGCTAACGAATCCGCGGGGCGCACGTGGTGATCGAGCACTGCGCTTCAACGCCGCACACCTCGCGTCGGTCAGTCAGCCAGTCGATGTCAATTTTGCCGGAAAGCTGTTGGTGGACGGGGGAGAGGCGCGGGTCGTCATGCGCAAACGCGGCAGCGTCCGCTCGGCCGCTTGCAGGCATCGCTGGCGCTGCCCTGGGCCGGGCGGGCGATGGTGGGCAGCAACACCAAAGCTGTCGTAATTGTACTTCCGTTTTATTACTACCGCACAATTTTAACTCATCCAGGATCGTGTTCTCCACATTCAGGCTTTCCAGCTGGTGCTGGGCATAGAAGCTCGGCACTACATTATGCCAGCCGCTGCGCTCCCCTTCAAATGATTCACCGCCGGTAACGATCCGCATCAGGTAGATTTACATCTCTTCCTTGGCGCCTCTTTATGCCACGTCTGACCACCGCATGGGGACGCTGCATCAGAGCAATCATGTCCAGGTTTACCCACGCACTGACAGAGCCGCGAAGGCCCTGGAGCCAAAAAGGGCAAGCAAACCCGCACGTAGGTACTTTGTCCAAGAAAGCCGTTTACTGAAGGCCCGCTGTAGCGAAGCCCTGGCCAGATCGGCACGTATACGTGTACGAGGCGGCAAACCCCACGCCCGAGGAGCTCTGCCGGGCCGAGGACACACGCCGGCAGGCACACGCCCAATTGCAGCAACAAACAAGCGTCTTTATTAAAATCCCCCGAAAAGCCTTTATACAACTGCGCATTGATAAAAGAAAGCGTTCGGTAACCGGCAATTTGCGACTGGAAGTCCAATGATCTGGTTTTAAGCGCTTCGTTGTTATTTACCGGCAACACATTTACCGGCCGCGCTTAAAAGCCAGATAACCGTGATCCGGCACACACTGCAAGAGCGGTTAGCCTCCCCCTCCGTGAACTCATAGTTGCCGCCGCGCCGTGGTTGCTGCCCTGACCGCGACGCTGCTGCCAGGGCGCGTTTTGCTATTGGGGGCCGCTCAGCGCGCCCTGTGCCTCAAGAGGGGCCGCGCCCGACCAGTGACTGGTCCATGATTGTCAAGCCTGGGTCTTGGCTCCTACTAGCCCAGCAGTGTATTTCCAAGCGCAAAGTGAGAGAGCGGTGTGGCGATAAGACACCAGTCGCCACAGGTGCCAAGACAGAGGGCCACAGGGACGCGCAGCCGGGCCACCGCAGCGTTCGACAAAATCTATGAACAATACAGGCTGGCGCCGGGCGTGACCCGCCAGCGGCACGACAGCTGCGGCTTCTTTTGAGCGTGCCATGGACCTCAGGCCACTTTGTGGCCTGTCGCAGCTTTCGGCTCCTGCTTGTTTGGCATCCTTATTACGCAGCTGATGTGGTCGCCCGCCTTGATCTGGATCGGGATGCGGTCCGTAACCTTGACCCCCAACTCCGTGAGCAGCCGCGTCTTGCGCGGATTGTTGGTCATCAGCCGCACGCTCTTGATGCCCATCTCCCGCAGGATGTTGCGCACGCTGGTGTACTCCCGCAGGTCGTCCGGCAGGCCGAGGGCGCGGTTGGCGTCGACTGTGTCAAGCCCCTGCTCCTGCAGCTTGTAGGCCGCAATCTTGTTGGCCAGGCCGATGCCGCGGCCCTCCTGCCAGAGGTAGATCACTATCCCCGGCGGGTTGAGCTGGATATACTCCATGGCCGCCTGCAGCTGCTCGGCGCAGTCGCACTTCAGCGACCCCAGGACCTCTGCGCAGCCGGTGCAGCGCCAGCCGAACGGGCGATGGGGTCAGGCACGGCACAGGGCATCAGAGCATACCCCGGCGCCAGACACTGGTCGCGCGGCAATCGAGACGGTTCTTTACACAGCCCCGTCGTGATCGAGGACCCGATCGCCCGCAGGCGCCCTAGGAGTTCCGCCTCAGCCCCGCCAGCGCGAAATGCGGCGCCCACCAGAGGTGAAGCACCGTCGGGCGCGAAGATCACGTTCGCCCATCCTCTACCTGGCCGCCTATCTCGCCGTCTGCTCGACAAACGCTTGCCGCCGTCCACTGCACGGGGTTGCCGCAGGGGCGACGAGCCGCGGCCGTGACTTCAGCCACGACGTGGCACCGACCTCGACAGCAGCGACCCGCAGCTGTGCGGCATTTGCCAGCGAGGACGTGCAAAGCATGAACTCAGGAACCTGAGTATGTATACCGATTGCCTGCTCAAGTCTGCGCAGCAGTTAGACGTATCGATCCATGATCCGCTCGTTCGCCGATCCCGAACACCGAAAAATCTGGAACGGCGAACGGAGCCGGAAGCTGCCTTGACTAGAATCGCTGCGCTCTGCAATTAAACTGTCCGCACCTGAGGGTGCGACGCAGCGGGCGGGTCTGTGGGCGCCACGAGCAAATGGCGGTGCACGCACTGTGCGCGCCAGGCGCGCACGCACACCGCGCCTCGGCGGTCGCAGCTACCAGTCGATGCTCACCAGCTCCTCGTGAATTGGTCGATGAAGGCCTTCAGGTCCAAGTGCATACGCGTGAGCGCGGTGGTGGAGCGGACTGGCTGCCTGTGCTTCGTGGGCAGAGCTATCGCGCGCAGTGGAGCCGCATTCGGTTCAGGGCCTGTGTCCCCCTAGTCGCTGTTTCAAAAAAGCAGTTGATAGACGTGCGATCTAAGCCCAGTGGGACGATAGGATATGATCCCGGATAAGAAATGCTGACAGGCAAGAAACCAGGACAAGAAATATGGGAGAAGGTGAAATAAAAACGGCTTATAACAGGCATTTGGCTCAATGGCGGGTGACTGGTTCACTTTGTTGGGTGTATTGACAGTTTAGTGCTAAGAATCCGTCACACCACCAAGCCCCTATTGACCGCTCACAGGATAACGTAGCCCCTCCCTTCCATTATCCAACGAAAACGAAGGCTCTGTTTTGCTTCTGGACAGCCACTGTCTTGGTACGCGGACGCAAAGTCTGGCCAGGCCCTTGTGGTCATGAGGCACCAGGCACCAGGCATCCAGCGGCCCGCTCCCGAGCGGAAGGGCGCCGCGTGTTGGTGCCGCGTGGAAACCGGGCCCGACGGCAGCTATTGTGAGACTCGGGCTGACGCGCTGCACCCATGGTCCGCATCAGTCACATTCTGTTCCCACACAGTCCCGCCATCGGCCAGCAGCTTACACAGGGTTCCCGCCACGCCCGCGGCCCGCGTCACGCACTCGCGACCTTGACCGGCCGCGCGCCGGCCGCCTCGAGCAGCCATGAGCCCAGCTTCCGCCGCAGCTCTGGCAATGGGCCCGCCACGCCGGCGACGCCGCTGCCGCCGCCGTCGACACCGAAGCGCTGCCGCCGACGCCCTCCAAAAACTCGAGCATGCCGACCTGTTGATAGGCGCGGTCAGGCAGTCATTGGCACAACGCGTCAGCTACATGTCAGGGCCGCCCTTGCCCCGGGCAGACAGCGTCTTCGGCGGCATTGCAGAGGAAACGCAAGCCTGCCGTGGTGATGACGCCGTACGCCCAACACCCTGAGCACTCGAGGGTCGCCACCCGCCGCCGCTCACGACAGCACAGAGGATGACGCGCCTAGCGGGCTTCCAAGATCGCCCCATTTCTCGACCAGCGGCAACACATTGCGCACGACGCTCACCTCTGTCTTGCCCCACGCGCCGCCAGCGGTGGTCATGCTTCCAGCTTCTCCAACAGATCGACGTTGACTGTGAGTGGATCGTCGCCCTCGCAAAGCGGCTCGTCAACGTCAGCGCCCGTTGTCGCTCCGCGCCGCCGCCGAGCTGCGGTCCACCATCGCCGCCGCATCCTCCAACGGCGCGCCAGCCGCGGCGGCCGCCGCGGCGGCGGCGTCTGCGAAGCCCTCCAGCGGCACGCCCCTCAGGTGCACTGCCAGGATGGCGCGCCGGCCGGGCTCGTCGGGCAGCGGCACCACCACCTTGCGGCTGAGGCGGCCGGGGCGCAGCAGCGCGGGGTCGAGCACCTCGGGCCGATTGGTAGCTCGCGAGGACCACGGTGTAATGGCCAGAGGAATGGTTGTCGCAGCAGACGGGGATCAGCCGAAGAGCCGAGGGGATGAGGCGCCTGCACGATCCGGCGATCATTCGGCGCCGGATCAGGCGAGGCAGGAGAGCGGAGTGGACGGACAGGCGCAACTTTGCATCGCGACCGATGCGCGCGACCTGAAGCTTCTCGCCGCGCGCAGCGCGGGTATCTGGATCGGCCTCGGACTCGACGAGGCGGCCCATGCCGCGCTTCGCCGCGACGGTCTCGACTCGCATGTACACGGCACGGTGGGCCAGCCCGTGCGTAGGGTACAGGTTTCCGTTGCGGTGGGCGTTCTCGGGCGAGGGGCCGAGGCAGGGGCTCAGGCAGTGACAACCAGTCCGGGTGCATGCGCGGTGGAGAGCAGGGGGGGTGTTGCTGAGTCTATGCATAGGCTGGGGACACGGCGTCCGTGTGCGGCATGTCTTTGCGGGTGCGAGCGCGTGGGGTTAGGTGCGGTGCGGTGGTGGGGGCCGCATGCGTGCGTGAGCGCTGAGACGTACATGCATGCTGCTTGGAGCTCGGGCTGCACATGCCTCAGCATGGGCAATAGCAGCGTCGGGATGGGCGTCGAGCGTTTCGACGAGGCGGCGCAGCATCTGTCGGCCTCGAGCAGGATCGTCGACCAGCTGTGCAGTTCGCCGCGCGCCTCTGCAAAACCGGTATTCAGTGCCGCAGGCAGGCCGATATTGGTGGCGAGCCGGACCAGACGAACCCGCGGATCGCGGGCAGCGGCATCGCCATGATGACAGGGGATTCATCGCTCGACGTCCGTCGACTGGGCGCCAGGCGCAAGGCGGGGCGGCGCCCTCCACGGCCAGCCGGTGCCGGCCGCGCTGCAGCCTGCCGGCTGGCCATGGACCGACCAGCACTGACTCGCCAAACTCTGCTGTCCCCACACACAGCGACCCACCGCGACGCTCGGCCTGTGGCTGACCCCACCCTGAACTGCCGGGTCAGCCGCCACGGCGCACGGCGGTCGACACCCCACACACGGTTGCGCACCTACAAACAGCTCAACAAACTCCGACGCTGACATGGCGATGAAGGGCACCCCCGCCTCGTCGGCCACGGCCTTGGCCAGCAGCGTCTTGCCCGTCCCCGGCGGCCCGACGAGCAGCACGCCGCTGGGCATGCGGGCGCGCACACGGGCGTAGCGCGCCGCGTCCTGCAGGCACTGCACCACCTCCCACAGCTCAAGCTTGGCGGCCTCGCAGCCTTTGAGAATGGACGGGGGTGCGTGCTGGTCATGGGTGTCGTGAGGCTTTGCAGTGAGTTGTGTCGATGAGGGGGAGAGCGTCAGGGAGTAGTTGAAGCAGGGGGTTTGGGGCGGCGTGGGCCAAAGGGCGGCCGCTTGCCGCGGCCGCGGCTGCGCAGTTTGGCCGCATTGGCGCTATGCTCCAACAAAAATGCTCGGCCGCCGCCGCGCCTCCCACGAAACCGCTCTATATCCTGACCAGCAAGCGCACTTCTGGCCGCGGAGCGCACTGGTCCCTCTGACCAGGCGCTTCACCTGCCACGTCGGCGAAGGTGACCGGCGGCGCGCCGCCAAGCCCTTCGTCTTCCGCTGCGCCCCCCCGCTGCGCGCGTCGACCAGCCGCCGCAGCACGAACAGGAGCGGCAGCAACGACAGCCACAGCGCGAGCGTCGTCACCAGCACGTTGGCCAGCTGCGCCTGAACGCCGGGCCGGGTGACGCCAAACTCAATGCCGGCTTCCAGGAGCCGCGACACCAGCAGGGGGTCTGACTTGTCCGCGACCTTCACAAAAAAGTGTCGCGACAGCCCCTGCTTGGCTCGGACAGGCAGCAGAAGCTGCTGCTGCTGCTGCTGCTGCTGCTGCTGTTTGGTGTTCTGCTGCTTGCCCTGCTGCTGCTGCTGCTGCTGCTGTTGTTGCACCCCCTGCGCTTGCTGCTGCTGCTGCTGCTGCTGCTGCTGCCCTGCCGGCGCCGCCACTTGGGGCAGGTTGATTCGAGGAACACCTTGCCTGTCCCAGCATCCCGCCGCGCCGCGCGCACGCGCCGCTGGTCGACGAGGCTCACGAAATCGGTACGCACGTCGCGTGGCGCCGTGCGCGCCCTGGCAGCGGCGTACATCGCGCAGGATCGTGAACAGCAGCGCGAGGCGCAGCCGAGCAGGCCGATCCGCAGGTACGCCAGTGCGCGCGTGACGGCGAGGCTGAGGCGCCGCCGCTCGCCGGCGAGGCCGAGGCGGCGGCGCAGCCACGGAGGATGCGAGGAGGGCCCCGTGAAGCTCCGCTGTCGTCGTCGCCGTTGCTGTTGCGCTGTCACTACCTGATGTGGGCGGCGCAGAGGTCGCTGCGGTGGCTCGACGCGTTGTGGGTCATGGCTGCGGCAGTCCGGCTGCGATGCGGCGGCGCGCGCCCGATCCGTGTGGTGCATCGTCGCGGACGACGAGCATCTGCCGGCGCTGCGCTGCGCAGGGACACATTGCGCGGCAGACTGCGCCTCTTGCTCCACGCTGCATTGCTTTGCCTCCGCGCTATAGACAACGGGAGTCCTGGTGATTGCCGGCAGCGATGCGGCCGCCCTACGTTGAAGAACGCTATCGGCGATGGCGCGGCTATCTCAGGCGTTATGCGGCTGTGGATCGTTGTACCAACTGGTGTCGTCGCAACGGACTGACTGACATGCTGCCAGCTTCTTGTTCTGCCGCTGCTATTCGCTTCTCACCCTTCGGCAAGTTGCCTTGCCCTGCCTCGTGGGTGCGCTCTGGTCTGGTGGGCTTTACTTCGGTTGTTTCGCGCCACCGGACAGGCGTGCTGGTTGGTTCCACACACCATCACGGATTCGGCGGCACGCCGCTCGTCGCCGGCCGATGCGAGCTGGCGCCGTGGTGGCTGCCCTTCGTATGTTGGAGGTGGGCTGGATCCTTGCTTCGCATACGAGCACGTTCGACATCTGTCAGGCAATGGCCTACTTGCTGCCTGCCCCAGCGCACGGAGTCTGCGCGTGGCGCGGTGCTGCTGCCTCAAACTGCGGTGCCGCGCACGCAGGACAGCCCCCTCACCAACGCCGGGTCTGGCTCAAACCTCAACATCGCGGGCCATGTGGAGTGCGACGCCAGCGTCATGGCCGGCGACGGCGCGTTCGGCGCGGTCGGCGCGGCGCCGGGCGTGCGCCACCCGGGCGCCGCGGCTGCGCTTGTTGCCGAGGATCGCGGTACGCCTGCCGCTGGGGCTGGTCCGCCCGATGTGGAAAAAACGGCTCGGCACTTGCTATCCATTCGTGCATTACCATTGAGTGTGCACACGGTAAATGTGGCTGAATGCCGCTGATGTATGAGTCTATGCGAGGCACCACGTTTGAGGTCGTGTGATGGAATTTGATCGCTTGCGTGATTGATAAAGACAAATAATGAGCATGTGATGCAGAAACCGCTCGACGCCGATCGGCGTGGCATCGGAGGACAAATTTGCCGGACAGGCGCCTCCGTCAAAAGGACAGCTCGCGAGGGCGAGCGCAGGGAGGATGCGATGGGCGATGACGACTGAGGGACTGGACAAAAAATGCAACCCTGTGCCTTTGCCTGGTGCGACTGCCTTGGCCGCAAGCGGGCCATGAGCTGTAGCCCGGGCCTGACGCCCCTGCGCGCCACGCCTGCAACCGCCCACCGCAGTGGCTGATCAGCCCTGCAGCATCTGCTGCCTGGCGGCGCTACAGCAGGATGCTGCGGGAGGCTGGAGGGCAGCACGCACAGCTTATGCAGGAGCAGCAGCAGCAGTACCAGCACCAGCAGCGTCATCAGCAGCATGGTGAAGGCGAACGGCAGGATCCAGAACGACCAGTTGTTCATGCGCGGCAGCGCCATGTCCGGCGCGCCGATCTGCAGCGGGATCATCCAGTTGGCCAGGCCCACGAATCGGGCCCGCATGCGACGGGCATCATCACCGGCGCCAGACGAGCAGCCGGATCTGCGCAGCACAGCGCACAGCGCTGCGCTTCGCAGCATACGAGCATCCCCGAATATTCGGGCATCGCGCACTGGCGCGCGAGTTCAGCCGAGCCTGCGGGGAAAGGAATACCGTTCGGCCCCATGATCGGCTGGCCACCGATCGTGCCGACCGCCCCCGCGGCGCACATGAGTATGTAGAAAATGGTGCAACAGGCAGCGCCCGCAGACGCGATCGCGGCGGGCGTGTCTTCTGGCGGCTTGGCCATGAACGCGCACCCCGTGCAGGTGGATGGCGCGCGGTTCACGCCTGCGGCTGCTGCCCGGTATGACGCGGCTGAGGGGCTCGACGGCGCGCCAGGTGCGCGGCAGGGCGACGCCTGCGGCCGTGTGTTGGGCGAGCGGGGCCCTGTCGCGGTACCTGTGTCGCACCCAGTATTCCTGCAGCGAATGCTCTTCTGAAGGCATTCGCCAGGAAGCCTGCCCGGCATGCGCCTGGCTGTCGGGGGCTGTGCGGTTTGAACGCGGCCAATTCGCTCTGCAGGAACGTCGACGTAAAGTTCGCCTCGCCCTAAACCCTAAACCGTCACCCGTGCGCTCCAGGCGTGCGGTCAGCCTATCCGGCTTGGGGGAGGCCATCATACGCGCCACACTTGCCAGGTCCTGCGCGGCCCGCGCGCAGCTGCTGGGGGACGAGGGCCCTGCGGCCACGGCCGCCGCCTTGCTGCAGGCCACGATGACACAGGTGGGGGCGATCGTCGTCGGCAGGGCGGGCGTTGGGGGATGGTCAAGTAAGCCAAAAAATGAGAAGCGAGCAAGAGGCGGTTGTGTGGCCAGCATGTTCGCAGGGTAGCAACCACGACGTGCACATGTAATGCAGGTCTTGCCGAGCCAAGGCCGTATTGGGCAGACGCGGCAGCAGCTGAGCATCCTCTTGCGTTGCGGCCGCTTGGCGCTTGCCGCTTTGCTGTGCAGGGGCCCGAGGCGATCGAGTGTGGCATACTCATGGCCAGGGTGGTGCAGAGTTCACCACCACCGCTTCAGGCCACGACGGCGGATGCGTTGGCGACGCCCCAGCCGCAGCGAGGATGCACCCGCTGCGGCAGGCGCGCAGCAGGGCGGGCGTGGGCGCCTGCGCGTGGAGATGGCGTCGGCACACACGTCTCCGGCGTTTGGCGTGGCATACCAGCAGCCGGCATGGCTGCACCAGAGGCGATGATCCTGGGCTGCCAGGTGTGGGTCGCGGCCGAGGCGGCGGCGGCGGCGGCGATGGCGGGGGCGGAGCGGCGCTCCAAGGTGCAGTGCGCTGAGGGGCGCCGTGGATCGGTGCAGCCAGTGGCCGATGCTGCGCGGCTAGCCAAGTTGGATCGTTGCGTTCCCTGGGTGCTGGTCTTTCCAGTCATGAAATGCATTCAGAGCCTGGCAACTGTAACGCGGTGGGTAAGCATGAAATGGGTCGCTGCGGCGATGTCTTCGGCGCGCAGCATCTGATGTTTTGCGATCAGTTCGCGCTGCCTTTCGGGAGGGAATTCTGGATATTGGAAATCGGCCCCGGTGAAGCCTGGCTCGATCAATCCGACCTTGATATCCTGCTCGGCAAGTTCCTTGCGGCACCGAAGGCACAAACCGCTTCGTGCCAGCTTCGTGCGACATAGAGTCGAGTGCTGCCAGCGCGTGGGATTTCTTTGATTGGCTTGGCACAAGCAACAGGCTCGGAGTGCAGCACACCAACAGAAGCATTCATGCAATCGGCTGCTAAGCTCCGTGCAGCCACCACCAGTACTGGGCTGCCAAGGTCACATGGTGACGGCATTCCCCAGAGGTTTATGCCTGCAAGGCTGCTGCTGTCGGACGCTTCGCCACGCATCGCAGCTACGGCTGGGCACAACATTGTCAACGTAAAGTTGCAGCCAGACGCGCGATGGCGCGCTGGCTCATACGTAGTATGCGCTCGCAGGTTCAAGGATTTTGATGTCATCACGCGTGTGTGAGTGTGTATGAGTTTAGGTGTGCGCGTGTGAAGTGTTTGCATGTGGTTGCATACGTGTGCATGTGATGTCCTGTGTGTGCACGTGTGTGTGTCCTGTCATGCTCGCCTTGTATTTTTTTGGGATTCAGCCAAACTCGTCGTGTCCCTTCAGGTCAGGTGCTAGCACAGTGGATGCAGGGCCGGCCCAGCAAAGAAGGGAGCCTGAGGGGCCCCAGCGCTCCCAGAGAGGAGCAGACCGCGCCAGGTGGCGCGCAATGAGGTGTCGGGTGTGGCGGCGTCATGCGCCCAGCTTGGCGATTGAGTTCTTGATTTCGGTGGACCACGCTGCCAGGTGCAGGCGGTCGGCGGCAGTGCAGCGGGTGGGTACAAGCAGAGAGGAGGTTGATGTCGATTTGTTGGGCTATCAATGAGGTGAACTGGTCATTCGGTCGCGAGGTTGTCGCCCAGCATCGCCCCCTACCTTGCAGATATTGCGTTTGCCTGAACCGGATGCGTGACATCAGCGAGACATGGCAGGGGTCGACGGTGGCTGCTGAACCGCACCTTCTCGTCGGCCCCCATGAAATTGCGGGTCAGCACCGTCAGGAACGCCAGCGACACCAGGTGCGCCAGCACGACGTTGCCGACCGCCTGCGCCAGCGCCTCGGTGGCGAAGCTGCTCTGGGACTGCACCAGCAGCGTGCCGACGGAGGCGAAGAGCGCCAGGATCGCGGCGGCGGCGCCGATAAAGTTGAAGCTGGGGGGCAAGAGAGCGGGTGCTTTCGGGTCAGGTGGGCACGGGGGGGGGGGGGAGGAGCGCGCCGCAGCGTGCGTGCATGTGTGTTTGTACAGGTGCAACAGCACCGCTCTGCTCGAGGGTTGCCCTGCCGCTGGCACAGCAGCTGCCGGTGGATGAGCAGGCTCCATCACCCGGCGCCGAGGGTACGACCGCGAGGATGCACGCACTGCTGCTCGCACCGTCGCCGTTCCCTGCCGGACGGCAATCGCGGGTGCGAGAATGCCAGCAGGCAAGCCGCTGGCCCGCGCCGCAGCTAGCAAGCAGAGGGTCGCGGCAACCTTCGGGTTGCGCCCCAGGCACCCACGTGGCGTGCTCGTAGAACGCGTTGAGTTGCGCCCAGCCGTCCAGGGCTCCCAGTCCCTCCTTCTTGGCCTTAGTCAGGAGGTGTAGAGCAGGTAGGCGCTGAAGCCGGCCAGGGCCACGCCCACCAGCAGGATAAGCGCCACAGGTGATGACCGGGGTAGCCCTCATGACAGCCGAGATCGAGCGCGCGCGACAGGCGGATCGGAAGGTCGGTGTTGACCTGGATCAGGCCGTGATAGCCGCCCTGGTAATAATTATAGCCGCTCCAGCTCTTGCCGGTGACGAATTCGAGCCGGAAGCTCTCGCCTTCGGGCATCGGGATATGCGCCATGCTGCGCCCGCGGAGGCGCGATGCCGCGTCGAAGGTCTTTTGCAACCGGTCCTTGGGGATGGTGAAGGCGTCGAACCATAGACCGCGTACTGGCACCTCAGGCAAAGTGAAGCCGCCGGTATTTGCCGCGGAAATAGAGCAAGGGATCGCGGTGCGGTTCTGACAGGGAAGAGCACGACCGCCAGCGCGGGCGATGCGATGCGGCTCGCCCGCAGCGCAGTTCGGCTTGGGAGCCCGCGCTGCACACCTTCGTGCACTGAACGCCGAACCGCAGAGGACGGGCACAAGGCGGATGCTGGTGACGCGGCGGATGCGTGCTCACGTACCTTGCGGATCAGCTTCTTGGCGTGGCGACGTCGGGGACGGTGCCTTCGAGATAGGCTTCCCGCGTCGTCGTCCTTTCGACGGCGAGCTGACGAGGCCTTTTGGCCTTAGTCGGCCGCCTTGTCGGCGAGCTCCTGGCTGCGGCGTCCGCTCATAGGTTCGGCGTAGAGGGTCGGCCGAGATGCTGTCATATTCGGCGGGCGTGAGCTGGCGGTAGAGGTTGGCCGGATTGGCATTGAACGACGGATAATCGTCGTCGCCGAGTCCGTTCTGCGCGCCGAGGAAAAAGTCCTTGGCCTTCTGGTTGATGATCTGCGGCCAGCGGAACGACTCTGTAAGGCTGACTAGCGACCTTGCATACCAGGCTCGTCATGACGCTTCGTGGTCGAGCGTGCGCGTGTGACGCATCCTCGTGACGACCACCTTGCGCGACACTGCCAAGCGCTGGAGCGGCTTCGCAACCGTTGATAGACCACTTCGGCACGCGCGAGAGGACGCGGTCACACGGTCCCGTCGGGCAGGATGAAATCGGTGTAGCGTGCGTCGACATAGCCGCCGCCGAAATTGATCGTGAAGCCATCAACCGGACGCAGCGTTCATTTTGCACCTTCTGCCACATGCCGGTGAATTTCGCCTTCTCGCGGCGAGATCACAGGTGGTAACTCGTCACCCGTTGGGACTCCTTGCGTGTTCGTTCAGGGTGGCGTCAAGATGGTGAAGTCCCGTTGAATACGGTTTTCTCGATGCCTTTAAATATTTTTTGTGCATGGTACTCAGGAAGCGTTGCGTCCTGTCGGCACTGCCGGAGTCCCCCGACCGTTATGGACAACGTGGGATCGGAATCGGGCGCGTGTGCAGCGTGGGGCTTCTGCTGTGCAAGACTGTGCAAAGTTGTAGGTATACACTGGATTTGCTTACGCACTTGCGAAATCCTCGCCCAGCGGCACTTCCGTCGGGAACCCAGTGTATCTGCTGCTGGCGCTTTCCAGAAATCAGTAGTTGAACCCCGGATATCGACGCGCTGGCGCCACGCGCATGAATCAACGCCACCACGGCGATCTGTCGTTACCCGCAAAGCCCTGTCGAAGGCGGGCGACGACAGCGCGGTGGTCAACAATGCGGTGGCGGCTATTTTGCGAATCATTCTCAACTCCTGTTCGCACGGGCGCGCTATGGGCAAGGTGTGCGCATAAGCACCGGCGACAAAGGCGCGCGCCTCAGCTACCAACTGCTTCTGACATGGCAGCCGAGCTTCGCCGCGAACGTTCGCTACCGAGCCAAAGGTGCTGCGGTGCACCATGCGTCGCGCGCTAGGACATGCCCATCCTGCAGTGTGAGTCGACGAAGCCGCCGAGGCGAAGCGGATGTGAGGAGATCGCCGAGCAGAGAGGGACGGGCCGGCAACCTGGCCGCTACAGGCAACACATTGCAGGCAGCGCGTCACGTAGGACGGGCGCATGCGCCATCGCCGCAGCCGCAGAAGTCCATGGCGGCAACAAAGACGCGTGCAGGCGGGCCGGCATGCGAGCAGGCTCGGCGTGCAGGAGACGGCTGGCGCGAAGCGAAGCGCCACTTCCCCGATGCCTTCGTCGCGCTCGGCTTCGCCGCGCCGGAGGGAGCGGCTCCGACGCGTGGCTGATATCCCCGAAAGCGCGATAGCCGAGAAATTCCTCGCGGGTTCGGGTCCAGGCGGCCAGAATGTGAACAAGGTCGCGAGCCCCTCCAACGCCAGCCGCCCACCTCACCCACAGCGGACCGAGCGGCCCGGCGTGCCCAGCTCGGGAAACGGCGGGCTATCTGACGCGTTCGGCATGCGAGAACCAACGAAAGAAGAGCAGCGCTACCATACCCAGCCAGTCCGCAGGCATATACTCTCGTAGGCGCGCTTGTCGGAGTTGCAGCGGTACGCCTGCGGTGCAGCGCTCAACACGCACCGCCGCGGCGCGTCGGCACGGCAGCACACGGGTAACCTCATTGAGCCAGAAAAAGGCGTAGTTGAAGTCAGCCGCAGCGACAGGGGTCCTGTGTATGACCCCGCGCTGCACAAGGTACGCCACAAGCATGGCGCATCCCTGGCAGGTCCGCACCCTTCGCACCCCCATTCACACGCGCTGCAGCCTCAGGCATGCCCCTCCGCAGCCGCGCTCACTTGTAGTACTCGTTGTAGCGGACGAAGCAGTGGCTGTTCTGGTTGGTTGAAGGGAAGCGAGGGTCATAGGGAGCAGTGTTGATCTG
>NNCB01000193.1:0-23340 GCA_002317545.1 Scenedesmus quadricauda | reverse complement strand
CGGGCTCACCCTCATCTCTGCAAGCAGCCATCCCTGCTGCCGCCTGCGACCAGCACGGCCCCCACCAGCAGGCCAATGAGCGCGCTGGCGTTGGCGGTGGTGGCGATTTTGCGGGTTTCAGACCGCTCAGGAGGGAAAATATATGTCATTGGGTCAGGCGATCGCGCCGCATCTTCCATATCTGCGGCGTTATGGTCGGGCAATTTCGGGAAGCCAGCAAAATGGCGACGCGCTGGTTGCGCGCTTGCTGGAAACGCTGGTGGCGAACCCCGACCATGGTCCCATGGCCGACGCGTTTGTCGACCCACTCATACCCCTGAAAGGTCAGGTTCCCCATATTGGCCGACATGTCGCCGTCGGTCATGAAAACGATGTGGCGGCTGATCGGGCGATTGTTGGGGGCTGTCGCATTCTCGTCGGCGAACATCCCGTCGGGCGACATCAGCCTGATGCCCCAGACCATGCCCGAATCGTGATAGGTGCCGCCCACCGGCTGAAGCCCCTCACACTCGCTGCGCCAGGCTCGCAGCCCGATCGGTGCCAATGATGACAAATGGACAAAAGGGAAGAATTCGATGACCACGCCGCACAATCATGCCAAGCCCGGTGACTATGCTGAAGCCGTGCTGCTGCCGGGTGACCGGCTGCGGGCTGGATCGCCGAGTTGGACGCCATGCTGGCGCAATTGCCTGTTTCCCGTCCATGCACCTCGTGCCGGGATCACGGATCGCCCGGACACGCGCTTCGCCTCTTCGTTGTAGCATATGCTGCGTTGTAGGACTGATCAGGAGCGCTGCAAGGGGCGCGCGAATGGGCACGGGGACAGGGGGAACATTAGCGGCTTCCCGAACCCGGAAGGATCGCTTCCGCTTCCACCATATCTCGACCGACGAGGTGTTCGGCGCCCTTGGACCCGAAGGCTTCTTCACCGAAGAGACCGCCTACGACCCGCGTTCGCCCTATTCGGCGTCGAAAGCGGGGTCGGACCATCTGGTGAGCGCCTGGCACCACACCTATGGCCTGCCGACGCTGGTCACCACATTGGCCCCTGCACAATTACGGCCCCTACCATTTCCCCGAAAAGCTGATCCCGCTCCGGATCTATGGCCGCGGCGACAATGTCCGCGACACGAAGCCGTGCATGCTCGGGGAAGTGCACGTCGATGATCGCCTGCATCGTCTCGCGATCGGGAAATTTGATGTAGTGGAAAAAGCAGCGGCGCAGGAACGCGTCGGGCAAGTCCTTTGAACCGTGAACCCTCCGAGTGCAGTACCATCCACCCAGACTGCGGCATGCGCCCCCTTCCCCTTCCACCCGAGGGTACTGGCGCCCCTACCCCGGCCCCAGCGCACCCCTGAGCAGGTCGTGGCCCATGGCGGCCTACGTTCCCGGCGTGGCTACCGGAAGCTGCGCACCCCGGCCAGGGGCGTGGTCTGCCGGCTGGCCCCGCCCGGGGACGGGCAGCCGCAAGCAAGGCGGGCCGGAACCCTGGTCCGCCTTCGCCGCTTCCGGGTCTTGTTGCAAAGCAAAAAAGATGTGGGCAGCGCTTGCATCCACCGGGTGAAGGCGTCATAATATTTGACTCACCGCAGCCAATGTCCTCATGGGCGGCTGCAGTACCGCGAAGCCAGGTGGGGCTGCAGGATGCCCCGTTTTGCCAGAGCACTGGGAACGTGTGCGTGCAGCACTGCAGCTAGCACCCCACCAGGCCATGTCAGCAAATGCAGGCAGGCTGCACCGGCACAGCTTTGGGCGATCGGGAAGACATTCACAGCAACCCCCTGCTGTTGCCAGCAGCCGCGCTGAGGCCCCCAGGCCGCATCGACCGCCGCGGGACGCCATAATGCCGGCTGTCATGGATGAAAGCCGCGGCGACAGCTGGGGCCAACCTCGGCTGCAGCTGCACCTCAAACCCCACCGCCGCGTTGTCGGCAAAGCCCTGCGCCGCCTCGTAGCGGTGCCGCGTCTCCGCCATCGCCGCCGCCATGACGCCCGCCACGCCCGCACCCGCCAGACCACCGCAACTGCCAGGGCCGAGATCCAGGTGCTGGGGTGGCGCCGCAGCACGTGTGTGATGCCCAGCATGGCGGGACGATCAGCCGGCAACGCGTGAACGACCGCCGGCACGCCTCCTGCATCAGCCAACCACGCGAGTCCTCGACAGCTGCTGGCGCGCCATGCGGCGCCGGCAGCCCAACAGCTCGCCGACAGCCGAGTACCGTACCGGCAGGGCGTGAAGCTGCCCCCCCCGGGTAGGTCAGCGCGATATGGTCGCGCCGCGCCTCGAACCGCTTGAACTGTTCGGGCGGGCAACTGTCCTCGAGGCCCTGCAACCGCGTCCATGTCGGCCACCGGATCGCGCGCCCTGGCTGATGCTCTGTTCCCGGTGACGCCACTGGCGCTTGACCAGCGGCGCTGCATCAAGTCGCTGGCACTCTCGCGGCAGGTGTCGGCGGCCTTGGCCAGGTCGGCGCTCGAAACGCGGCGTGTGCGGTCGCCGGCGTCTGCTGTTGCTGCCATTTGCCTGTGACGATCGCGCGGCCAGCATGTCCGCCAGCTCCTGTTGCAGCTCCTCCCGTTGCACGGCTGCGACAGCCAGAGATGCGAGCAGCGCCTGCGGATCGGGTCGCCGGTCGGTAATGCGTCGCGAATTTCGACAAGGTCACTTCCGCGCTCGCCAGTATATTACATGCGCGATCCCCATTCGACGCGCAAGCTCCCGAGCGGGTGCACCTGCAGCGAGTCCTGTAGATCGCACATGGCAAAATGGCCAGTGCACGGTCACCCTACCTTGACGGCGGTGCGGCTGCCGGTTCGGGATCCCTTTTCGGGCCTGGTATGCTGGCCTTGCCCTGCCCTGACTTGTATAGGTCCCTGCACGAACCAACCCTCTTTGGGAATAGAGTGTTTCCAGTTGGAAAGTGTATAGAGGCCATGTCTTCCTCAACAGTATACGCACATGGGTATGAGACAGCAGCACGATTTGCCGAAAGGTGCAGTGCAAAATGATGTCGAGCACTTGTGTATTGCTTATAGACTCACATGTACGCAAAGTAGGGAGACGTGGTTGCATCCGTCCATCTTGTCGTGCTTGCTGCTGGTTGGCGCGTTGTCACTCGGCAGACCCAGGCCAGGCCTGCTGTACGGTCCGGTACAGGTACCACGTGCGGAATATGAAACATTGGCTGAGCTTTGACAGCAGTGCAGGGTCACACCTGGGCATGCAGCACCACAGCTCATGCAATACAGCGGCACAGGTCTTGCTGCATGCTCAGCCTCACTAGCAAAGCATGTGGATGCAGAAGGCGGCCCGCCGTCTTCTCGCATGCCACTGTTCTTCGAGGCGAGTGGAAGCACCGCATATGAATGAGATCGCCCGCCACACTCTACGTGGCCGTCACCCACACCGGTTTGTCACCCGCAGCCATCCGTTGATTCAGCTGTTGATAGGCCTTGAAAAATTTCATAAGCCTCCTGAATCTGTCTTACGTGCATAAGGGCATACCGTCAGCTTGCGGCTTGAGGCCATGCAGCGGGCAGCCTCTGGGCTTTGGGGCGGCCTTGCGCTGACAGGCCGCCGTGTGCATACATTCAGAGTCACTCCCTGATCGTCCGTGCATAAACGCATCACGTGCGCGGTTGGCAAGCGCTTATCGGCAGGCGCCGTAGCCGGGCAGCAGGAACTTTTTCGATGCCGCGTGTCCCCGGGGCTGATGCCCCGCTGTGCCGACGGGCTGCCAAGCTGCAGCTGAAAAGGCTAGCCAGGACGCGCTTGTTCAGTTCCCTTGACAGACGCTGGCCGCCCCTCTGGCGCGCCGCGCTGTGATGGACGTGGCTGAGCGGGACCAGGCGGGCGAGGTTAGCGGCACGAGCGGCAGTGGTCGCCCAAGAGGCATGAAGCTGGCAACTCCCGCGATGATGAGGCTGCAGGCCCGAGCGGCCGGGGCAACACTTGCGGCAGGAGCGCGGGCGGCGGTGGCGGTGGTGGCGTGGAAGGGCCTGGGGAGGCGGCAGCGCTGATCCTGCCGATGAGCGCGTGCGGCGGCGGCGGGAGATCAATCGGAACGGCCAGATGCGTGATCGGACGTCGAACAAGCGTGCTGACGAGCTGCGGCTGGGGGTGCGAGCTGGATGCACACGTACGCGCTGTCCTCGTTCAGAAACGAGAACCAGTCACATGCCTCATCGAAAAAAGCCACCTCCGTACCTTCGTCGTTAAGAGGTGCGGAAATCTTGCCAAGGTCATTGAAAACGACCCTCACATTCCCCGTGCAGGAAAAGGCACCTGAGACGGCAGCTCGTCAGGGTCGATCGCATATTCATTGCGAGAGAAACCCAGCTTGACCTCGCTTCCGCCAAGTCGGTCCCAAAGCCAAGTCGGTACCAAAGCATTCGAGATCGTAAGCGTTATGGAGGTCAAGAACGAGGCGCTGCTGAGGCAGGTCGAGACGCTGACGCTGGCGCGCGCAGAAGTGCTGCGGCAGGTGCAGGACCTCCGGACAAGTGGCGCAGAGCATTGCGGAGAACGCGTGAGCCCAGAGGGTGGCGGTGGGATGTTTTTGTGGGCGGTGCAGTGCCGTGACGCGATGAGGGCTATCGTGGCAGTTGCAGCAGCCGTCCCTGGAACGTGTAGGCTGCTGTAATGCCAACTTAGACATCGCGCGGTCTGATCGCCCTCGCAACGTGCTTGTCGCCCCCCCGCCCGGCAACGAAACGACACCCCTACACACGCATGCACTCACGCACGTGTGCACGGACACACGCACGCACACACACATCATCACCACCTCGCCGTGCCCTCGGCTTTCTACACCCCGCCCGTGCAGGTGGCTCAACCGGGACGAACATGCAGTTGCGCAACGCGGTGCAGCAGCTGAACGCCCTGGCAGGGCCGGGCGGTGGTGCGGCTGTGGCGTTGCCCCGTCGCGATGGCGGTGACCAGCGCCGTGAACTACCAGTTCCTGCGCCCGTGCCGCCCTGGATCACTGTTCGCCGATGCGCATATGCTGCGCTCCAAGCGGCTTGCGTCATGGATGTTCGGATATGGACCGATGATCGCGGCTAAGGCGCGGTCGGGCAGGCAAATGTGACCTACGCGATCCCCGGGCTGACCTGTTGGTCAGGCCGATCCGGAATGGCCGGTCAGCGGGCACGGGCCTTGGCCGAGCGGAGCCCTCATGAGCTGCGAGCCATGGCCGAAGCCTTCGGCTTCCAGCGCGGCCGGGACTGCAGCAGGCGGCCGTCCATCATGTCGCTGGGCGCGATGATATCGGCGCCCGCGCGCGTCGGATTGAGTGCCTGCCCGACGAGAACCTCCACGGTCTCGTCATTAAGCACATAGCCCGCCTCATCGATCAGCCCGTCCTGCCCATAGTGGCTGGATCGTCGAAGGCGACGGTGGCGTCAGCACCAGCACGGACGTTTCGCCGACCAGCGCCGCTTGATCGCGGCGGTGGCGCGGCACATGAACACCATACTGCACATGAGCTGATGTGCAGCGCCCCCTTGTGAGTCAGAAGTCAACAGCCAAAGCACGTGTTTCCTGCACACTTACCGCGCCGCCCGGCCGCATCAGCCCATGCTCATCGGACCGGCGCAACCGGTTTGCCCGCTTCCTTGTCCCAGAAGGCGGAGATCTGTGCCCCACGAATTGCATTGCCGGATGCGTAGACAAGTCACGTGCGGAGGCCGCCGTCACAGACCGCCACAGGGTAGATCCGTACTGCCCTCGTTGTCCCAAGTGAAGAGTTTTCCTATTGATAGCAGCACGCGTGTACGCGCGCCGCAAGGGCCCTGGCAGGTTGCCACCAGCTTTTTACGTCTGGATGGCTGCGAGCCTCTCTGCGGCCCTGGTCCTTTCTTTGCCCACGTACCAGTTTTGCCCCAGGATATACCCAGGCGATTTTGCTTTTCGTAGGATGCTTATCAAGAACGCTCAGATTTCTCGCACATGACTTTGTGACCGTGGTCTGCACACAAGACATTGTTACATACTGGCGTCCGCACCGCAACCGGGGCATCGAGCAGGCTCCAGATGATACGATAATGTTTCACGGGTAGACATCAGGAGCATTATGAGGAGGCAACGGGTCGAACGCTCGAGACAAGGTGGCAGCCATGGTTCTAGCTGACACCATCGTGGCCGGGGTTGCGGAAGGCGGATATACTGGCTGGCGGCGCGTTGCTCCATGTCGTCGAACAGCGACTTCTGGAAGACGAAGGGGTGGGGGGCGTTGACGATGATCAGCCGCTCGACCCGGTTCGGCGTGCTGAGTGGGCGCCACGAGGTGCAGCGCGAGCGGTTGATCAGCGTCAATCGGTTGACGCTAGGGTGCCCGCAGAACGCACTGTGTCACCCGCTGTTCAAAATCCATCCCTCGAGCTCAGCTCACTACCTGCATTTAGAACGATTCCATAGCTGCCTAGATCATAGACGCACCGGACCTCAAGACCTCCGTCCATCCGACACCAGTGCTCGCCGTACCCCATGCTCCTGCCGGCGATTTCAATGCAGCATTGACGTTCTCTCCTCAGCAAACCTGCCGACCGGCTGACAATACCTTGCAAAACGCTCTTAGGGTAATAGTCCAGCCTTGACTTGATGCCAAACCGGGACAGTAAAGGCGCGGTAAGCAAGCCCGAGCGGGTTGGCGCTGCGCCTACGCGCGACGGGCGAAGGTCGACTGTACGGTACGTCCCAACGCGCCCGCCTCATCACCCGCTGTGCTGTCGGGGGCGCAGCCCCTTGTCACTGTCTGCAAGCGCAGCACAGCGTGCTGTCAACAGCACAATTGTGCGAGATGCGCTGCCTCTGCACGCTGCCCCGCAGGTGCTCGAGCGCGAGGTCACACTCAGCCTGCCGGATTCCCTGACGCGCCTGCGGCTGCCGGCGCTCTTCACCATCTCAGTGCCGGAGCCACCCCCACAGCTGGCCGCGGCCCTGCACAGCAGCGCCCCAACCTCCATCCTTGCGGCCGCCCTGTCCGCGCTGTTGGCCGTGTACGCCGCATGCCACCTGATCGCGGCGCTGGCGCGTGCCATCCTGGCCGGCGCGGGGGCGCCGACCTCGGCCGCTTGCGCGCGGAGGCAGGCGCGCTGGACGAGCGCCGCGCCCTGGCGGCGGCTCGCAGGAGGCTGAGGCTGACGTGCAGCGCACCCTCGAGGTACGGACTGTTGACCCGCATCGTCTGGGGCGGCGCGCAGTGCGCGCAATCGGCCGCTGCTGGGGTGGCCCCGCTGCGCGTGCGCAGCCCGCTAGCAGTGGGTGCCGCTGTCAGCTGAGAAACTGGCTGCGGCACGCGCCGCTATTCTCTCCGCGCTGATCCACCCCGCGTCGCCACCCCGCGGCGCCTGCCCCCGGACGTCGTGCCGCAGGCCGCGGCCGCGCTGGACGGGGAGCTGTGCGCGGTGCAGCAGGTGGCGGCGCAGCGCGAGGCCCAGCTGGCCGAGGTGACGCGCCTGGCGCGGCGCCAGTCTGAGGGCGCCAACGCCGACCTGGCCGACAGTAGCGGCAGGTGAGCGGCTGGAGGGCCTAGCCGTGCGCTGACGCAGGCCTGGCGCAGGCCTGGCGGCGGTGGGGGGTGAGCTGGATTATCTCGACGAAGGAACGCTGGCCCAAGCGCTGAGGGCGAGAAGACCGGTGGGATGAGGGTGGGGGGGCCGGGTGCGCGGTGTTGCCGGAATGTGCCTGGTAGCCGCGTACAATTTTGCCTCTGCACTGGCGCACGCATTTGCCGCATGCACTGCGTTTGCACAACACTTCTACTCCGCCACCTCAACCACCTGCCATCACCCCGTCCCCCTTGACCATTCCCAGTGGCTCGTCCACACGGCTGAGTCGCGCGCGCACAACCTGGAGCGCAGTTGTGTGCTCTGGTGGACACAACAGGCAGCTCGCCTGCTCCAGCGCAACATGGCAGGTGGGTGGGGGGGGGGGGGTCCTGGGCAAGAGCGCCAGCCGAGAACGCTGGGGATGGAGCCAGCCACGCCCCATATTGCAGCGCACCGGGGTGGCAGTCCGCCGCCGCTTGTCCCGCTGTCAAGGTGCGGTTGAGAAATTGTTTCGCTCGAAGGTCTGCGTCGTCGAGGTGCGCTTGCGGTATCGCCCAGCGGCAGCATCGATGCCGATAAGCAGCGGCGAATTTGGTCGCCCGCCCGTATGGCGGGAGCGAACTTGGCCGGTTTTGGCGACATCAGGCCACCTGGCGGCACGCGAAAGGCCGCCGGTGCCGATCGTGACGACGCCGCTGACATCAGGGCGGGCCTGCAGCTGGCGCTGGCCGCGTTTGAACGCCAGCAGGCACAGCAGCGGGCGGAGCAGCAGACGCAGCAGCGACATGCCGGAGCTCAGGAGGCAGCGGAGCGTCAGCGTAGCCAGGTGCGCGTGCAGCCGCAGACGCTGCGGACGCCGATCGCCTCCAACACAGCTTTGACTCAGCACCTATCCAGTCGCGCGAGTTCACACGGCACGGCGTTCCCGATTTGCGAGTAAATAGAGGACGACCGCCCGACGAATTTATATTCGGGTGGGAAGGTTTGTATCGCTGCTGCCTCATCAATGGTGAGGCGTCGCAAGCGAGAGGGAGCGAACTTTGCCGCGAGCGACCGTTCCGCAGAGCAGCACCATCGCACGATCAGCAGCACAATGCGAAGCGATTATGCTGCAGAAGCAACAACTGCAGCAGGATAGGGAGCAGCTGCAGCAGCAACAAAAGCAGCAGGAGCAGCTGAGCAGCAGGAGCAGCAGCACAACGCGAAGCAAATTCTGCTGCAGAAGCAACAACAGCAGCAGGAGAGGGACCAGCTGCAGCAGCAGCAAAAGCAGCAGGAGCAGCGGGAGCAGCAGGAGCAGCAGCACAACGCGAAGCAAATTCTGCTGCAGAAGCAACAACAGCAGCAGGAGAGGGACCAGCTGCAACAGCAACAAAAGCAGCAGGAGCAGCGGGAGCAGCAGGAGCAGCAGCACAACGCAAAGCAAATTCTGCTGCAGAAGCAACAACAGCAGCAGGAGAGGGAGCAGCTGCAGCAGCAACAAAAGCAGCAGGAGCGGCGGCAGCAGCAGGAGCAGCAGCAGCACAATACAAAGCAGATTCTGCTGCAGAAGCAACAACAGCAGCGGGAGGCCAAACAGCAGCAGCAGCAGCAGCGGCAGCAGCAGCAGCAGCAGCAGCAGCAGCAGCAGCAGCAGCGACAGCGAGATCAGCAAGATCAGCAGCACAATGAAAACCAGGTTCTACAGCAAAAGCAACAGCAGCAGGAGGAGAAGAAGCAGCTGCAGCAGCAGCAGGAGCAGCAGAAGCAGCAGGAGCAGCGGCAGCAGGTGCAGCAGCAGCAGCAACAGCAGCAGCAGCAACAGCCTCAGCAGCAGCAGGTGATTCCTGCTGACATGCAACTGTAGTGGCTCGGCCACTGTTGCAAGGCACCAAGGACCGTGCAGAGCTGCGGGGCCAGGAGCAGCAGCGTGAGCAGGCGGCGGCCCCACTCGCAGGGGCCCAAGGGCCAGGCACGACTGCGACCCGGCACCCCCAGCTCGAGTCCGGACCGCAAGTCGTCAGCGCAGCAGCAACGGCGGCAGAGTCGCCGACCAGTGGCACGTCACACCGCGCGTCTGGCGAGGCTGCCGTGGACCTTGCGGCAGGAGCAGCATCGCGACGCGGCCATGGATCGCGCGAGGATGGAGAGCCTGCGGCAGCAGTTGGCGCCGCATATGGTAGCCATGGAGAAGCTGATGCGAGAGAAGGCGGTGGCCTTGGCGCGCCAGCGCGCGGACCAGCTGCGCGCCGACCAGGAGGCCGCTGACGAGCGCAACGCCAGAGTGGCAGAGCCGGCCACGCAGCAGCAGCCCGGCAGCCGCGTGTCCGACGCCTGGTACCGCCCCGGAGGCCAACCAGCGAGGCGGCGATAGCGTTTTGGGCAGCGCTGCTGACATGGCGACGCCGACAGCCGATCGAAGCCGGAGAGCTCCGCCACGCTGGCGGGCGATCATGAGTTGTGGCATTGGCAGCAGCGGCAGCAATGGCACCGGTAGTGTGGGCAGCAGCGGGAGTGGGGGAGGCGGCGGCGGCGGCGGCGCCCTGACGCCAGGCGGCGGCGCTGCTGCGGCCTCCCGCAGAAGGCGGGGGCCCGCGGCCTGTTTGGCGTGCCAGCATCACGAATGATGCAGGCAACGGCGGCGGCTTCGACGGCCCGCTGCCATGGCTGAGCGCCGCGGTGAATGCAGTGGCGACGGTGCAGGCCGTCCTGGAGCCGCTGGCGCAGAGCGCGCGCTCCGCCACGGTGCCTTTGAGCGCAGCGCTTCCACCTGCGTTGCGCGCTCTCTCCCCGGCCCAGCATGACGCTGGCCTGTGGGGGCCATATGACCCGTCCCCCAAGAAGTGCGCGCATAGAGCGGGGGGAGGAGCGGCCAATCAAGCAGGTGCGCAAAGGCGATCAAGTGCGAGGCCAGATAATCCTTTCCATCAACCCATGCCGGTTGGCCGGCTGGGACGCCGTCGTCAAGGACTACGGCGTACCGAATCGAATACCATCGCCGCCATCAGCTTCAGCCTGTCGTGCACCGCCCTCCTCGTCGCTCGCCGCATCCCCCCGCGTGACGGTCACGCGCCCCAGATTGCGTGGGATCACGGGGCGATGACGCGTGGTTTTCAGCAGCGCCGGCTGCGGGGCGCTGGGCGTGGCGGACGGCGTTGGCGGCTGGGCGGCTGAGGGCGTGGACTCTGCGGCCTACGCCCTGAAGCTCATGGAGCGCTGCGCCCACGCCCGGACGGGCCCAACCCCTGCCACAGCGCGCTGGCCGCGCTCGAGTATGCACAGGTGATGGTGGGGGAGGGAGGGGTGCGCGGCTGGTGGCCCCTTGGGCCCTGGCGGATAAACGCAGTGGCTGAGACTGCCTGGTTGGGGCGTGCTGACCGCTAACTGGGGCGCGTGCGCCCTGTTGCACCGCGAGCTGGCATGCGGCACATGCCCTAGGCAGACGCACAAACCTGGATTCCCAACTTCGTATATGCCGCCCCGCCTGCATTGGCGCCTCGACCTCAATGATCAGAGTGGCCAGCTTTTCGGCCAGCAGGCCATCGATGGATGCCGTCGCGGCGAGATCCTCGGCCGCGATCGTCGCGTACGCGCCTTGGCGGGAGTGATGCTCTGCAAGATCAAGTGCCAGCGATGATTTGCCGCTCCCTTGCTGGGCCCCAGTCGGACACAGATCGAAGCTGCCGCGGTGGCGCGGGTGGATGTGATGCCTGGTGCATCATCGTGCTGGGCACTGACGGCCTGTTTGCAACATGTGGGAGCACGAGCTGCTGGAGGTGGTGGAGCAGGCGCAGGGGGCCGCCAGCGTGGACGCGCGGCTGGGTCGCGGCGAGGGCGAGGCCGGCAGGGCGGCAGCGGTGCTGGCGCGGCGTTTGGCCGCCGCAGCTGCGCGCAACGCTGCGGATCCCTGGTATTGGGGCCTTGGGCTGAGGAGCCGCATCGTGCAGCACGGCTTCGGCGTACATCAGGTACACATCGGCCAGGCGGATGATGGGGTGGTACGACTGGAAATTACCCCAGCGGTTGTCCCAGGGATTATTCCCTTTGGGAGTCCATTGTGGCCTGGTGAGGCGGGCGGCAGCCCTGCGCGTTGGGCTGAGGCCGAGGGTGGCGTGGCCGAGGAAGCTGAAGCGCACAAGCTCCGCTTTGTCTCGGCCGTGTACCTGCAACGCACGGCCTGCAAATTGCTTGCCCGCCAACATTTGCGGTACCACTCTTCCCTGCAGCAGACTTCTGGCCTGCAGATGCTGTTTGGGGCGCGTAGATCTCGGGATAACGGGATAAAACAATCGCTCTCAGGCCCAATATAGCTACAATAGCGATGCTCGCGCTGATGAGGCCACTAAGGATGGCTGAAAGATCAAAGGGCTTGGCAATAAAACCTCTCGTTGCCCCTACCATTTGCATGGTTTTGATGGTATGGCGGTTGCTGAACATGGAGAGACGCACTGTATTGTGCGTATTTCAGCAAGGTACACTAACCTGCTGCGCCCAGCGTTCTGCTTACCATTTTGGAGGCAGCCCGCACAGGATCGTTTGGAGTGGGCTGGCCGCTTTGTCTTGCAGAGTGCACTCTGGATCTGCTGTTGATGAGTGCTGGCGAGGGCGTTTTGTAACGACCTGTGCGCAGCGCTGCGCACAGGCTTCGTCAATCTAGAGTCGAAAGGAAGTTCTGCATGAGTGTGCGCGAGTTCTGCTTACAGAGTACCTGATGTACTTCACTTTGCTCCTTCACTTTCGACGATATGGTGGTATAATCTGCCGCGCATGCGGACACCAACTGCCACTGCACCGAAAGCAATGTCGCCAGCCTAATGCCCGACTAAGGACAGGGCCGCGCCGAGCAGCCCTATCCAAGGAGATGGTGTGGCGGAAGCGGTGCGTATCAGCAGCAGCGCCGTCGCCAGTGGTGTGCCTGGGGGGCACGGACCGCACAGCGTCACCATCAGCGAGCACCTGAGAGCATCATTGTGGTCATCCAGCTCAATCTGGTGCCAGTGAGTGCATTATAATAGATGCGGAGCGTAAAGGTGGGACGGGCGTGCAGGTGTTGTCACCGCACGCACGCAGGGGCTTGGACTGGCCGCTATGTGGGCTAGTGGGACGCAATAATGCGCTGTTTGGGCTGGTGGAAGCGTTGCGACCATCTATGAGTATCTCTTGCCAGACTCATTGATCGCAGCTCCCCGTAACAGCTCACTTCAAAGGAGTTCCTGCGGCGAAAATGTAACAGGGGCTAAGGTGTGCACCGAAGCTTAGGGTGTGTATTACATACACGCGGTAGCGGAGCGTTCCGTAGGCCGATGAAGCGATCTGGTAATGGGTCGTGGAGGTATCGGAAGTGCGAATGCTGACATGAGTAGCGATAAAGAGGGTGAGATGCCCTCTCGCCGAATCCCAAGGGTTCCTGCTTAAAGCTAATCTGAGCAGGGTAAGCCGGCCCCTAAGACGAGCCCGAAGGGGGTAGTCGATGGGAACCACGTTAATATTCGTGGGCCTGGAGGTGTGTGACGGATCTCGACCTTATTGGATTGGTCAGGCTTTGAAGAGGTTCCAACCGTGCAAGCAACGCAAGCGGGGAGTGGTACTTGGTTGTCAAGCGCTGCGGCACACCTGGTGTGCCTCCAGTTCCACCAGGGCCTGCAGCGACTCCGGGTCAAACACCTGAGGAGGCATCACCAGAATGTTGCTGGTGTGGGGTGTAAAAACAAGGAAACGGGGTGCTGATCATTCTGTCACACTAAGCGTGCTGTGACAGGCTGGATTGGACAGGACAATATAAAAGGCACAGGCCGTGTTTTTAGAGCTGAAGCACACATGTGCGGGCAACTGCATGTTACCGATAATAGGTAGAAGGCTGGCTGGGCACCAGAGCTGCGCACCAGACGGGAAGTGAAATTTGTAAGTGTCCAGACGCTGCAGCGCCCTGTGCATCGGTATGCAGACGGGGTGCAAGGGTCGATCCATGTATGACTCCGCATTCAACTCAGCAGGTTGTCCCTGAATGCACAAGCTAGGTTGCGCGAAGCACTCCCCCCCAATCAGCTTTGCACGCCAGCACCTTCCAGTCGATAGGCAGTCAGAAGCGCAGAGATGTCTTCTCGTCCGCGCAGCAGTGCCACTGGATAGTCAAAGACAGCGTCCGGGGTGTAGAAGTTTCCCAAGGTGGTGCGCCATGCCGAAGGTCGACCAGGCGCAGCGAGAACTCCAATAGCATTTTGCCAAGGGGGGGGGGGGACACCATTAGTCTGATGATACGGATTCAACATGCAGTTTTTTTTGGCTTCTTTGCCGCTTTGCTATTGCTCATTCGCGCGTACGCATTGGCGTGCCATGCTCGCTGCTCCACATGCTTGAAACCACTACAAAGCAACCACTGCCCCCTTCACCCCCGACCTGCATGATCTAATTCGCCAGCTCAAGCATATATTAGCTGCCTGGTAACCGAAATGGAGATGTAAACTGCCATAATAGAAATAATCGTGGGTTTACAGGCAAGTGGTCAGGTATACCGCAGGATCTAGCAACTAGCCCCACCGACTACAAGCTGCCCCATCGCCGTGGCAGCTCCTCCCGGATGTTGGCCCGCGTGAGCGGCAGGTGAGCGCGAGGGCGGCGCTGTATCGATCCAGCCCTGTGTTTGCCGCCATAGTCGGTCTCAAGCTGCCCGGCGGGGCATATGGTGCTCTATCCGTCGACCACGGTGCACCGCGTCGAGCCCGTGACTCGTGTCGCGCGTTGCAGATGATGAGGCCCAGTGATGATCCCGTCAGGGCAAGCCAGGTAGCGCTGCCGGTGATTCTGCGACAGCAGTGCGACTAAGAACAGTGATCTACATAGAGCATGAGCGATTTTGTGATGCTTGCTTGGCGCCGTTTTCAACGTTTGCACGTCACTAGTGAGCTGGTAGCACAACGGAAGTGCTCTAGACATTGCTCAATTGAGCATCGCCTCGCATGCTCACAATGACAAGCACCCTGTGATATGAAGAATAACGCAATCAGCCTTTTATGCTTCTGGCAATGGCCAACAGGGAGCCGTAAATAATCCCGATCACAGCCACATGGCATGATCACTCGCATGCAAAATATAACGCGTCATTTTTGGGAAAACATGTCAGAAATTAGGCACAGGCAGACGAGGCTTTATGCTATTGTATTTGCTATAATCTGTGCAGCCATATGTGGATATACCATATGGAAATCCTACACCTTTGCGGAACAGCAAAGGCAAAAAGTATATGTTTTGGATAACGGTAAATCGTTGATGCTGGCGCTCTGCAAGAGCGGCAATCCATGCACCCGTGGATCTGGCACTGGGTCAAAGAAGGGTGGCAAGAAGGCGCCGCACCCACAGCTCGGATTGACAGCATGGAAGTGCAGAGCTGGGAGTTGGCTCAAAGGAATGGTTGGCGTCTGTTGTTGTTGAGCTTCGTGATGGGGGGTGATGGTCTCGCGCCGACTGCGCCCCACCACCACGACCTCGTTGTCGGTTGTCGGCTTCGTCAGCTTACGTTGATCACCGAACTATTCCCAAGGGCGATTTCCTGGCTCGTATAATACAGAAAAGATAAGGCTGCCGCCTTCGGCCGGGACATCGCGTAATGGCACCCAGCAGCGCGCGACCTGGGGGCGTGGCGGGCGCCCCTCCAAGAGCCACAGCAGTTCTGCAAGCCCCAAAGCGCCTCCTGTCCATAACAGCGTGCAGGAGCGAGAGCAAGCACTTCAGCTATTGACGCGCAACCGCCTGTTGTTTTGTGAGACCAACACCATCACACCACTGATGAGATGCAGTGTCAGGGGCAGGAGATGTTGGTGCTGCTGCAGGAACAGAAGCCACTAGCAGCTGTCGAGGACCTGGCTGGAGACCAGGCCCGCCAGACAGCAGCAGCAAAACCATCACCAGCATCGCGAACACCAGCAGCAGCAGCCGCAGCAGTAGCACCCGCCGCCGCCGCAGCAGCAGCAGCAGTCCCAGCCGCAGCCGCCGCAGCAGCAGCAACAGCAGCAACAGCAGCAACAGCAGCAACAGCAGCAACAGCAGCAACAGCAGCAACAGCAGCAACAGCAGCAACAGCAGCAGCAGCAGCAGCAGCAGCGGCACCAGCAACCCAGCCACAGCTGTGCGCACCGAGCCACCTGTTGTGGTCGCGGCTGGTGCTGCCTCCCTGCAGCATCTGCGCTCCGCTGCCGCCGACCTGGGCGATGCGCGACACCACGTGGACCGGCTGGCGGGTCTGCGCATGAGGCGCACGCCACCCTTGGCGTGCTGCGTGGCGGTGATGGCACCAGCGGCGGCGTTGGCGTCGCCACTCGGAGACCGGTGCACCGGCTTGGGGCACCCTGGAACGGCAGCTTGTGGATGTGCTGCAGAGGTGCTGAGGGACGTCGAGGGCCACGCTCCGGTGGTGGGCGTTCGAGGCTGCAGCAGGCCATCGACGCAGCTAGGCGCATGCCGGGCATGTCGGCTGCTGTCTATGGCAGCAGGCCGGGCAACTTTCGCCAATGGCGATTAAGCAGCTTCTTGGGAGCAATGGAAAAAAGAGGGAGCAATAAAAAATCTATTAGTCCTAAGGCGGGGTATAATACGAACCTCTGGCAACAGCTTTCCATACAGTTTCAGTCCAGACATTTTTTTTTATGACAGGCCTGTTACGCCTTTGTCCTGTAATCGGCAAGCTTTGATTCTTGACCCATGACAGCATGGGGCCATCCTCTGTCCAGTTTGCTTTATCACCATGCCGTCTTTCCTCTTCGATCATCCTGCACATCAATTGGTAGCTTTCTACGCGGAGTGTACAATACTCTTTTAGTTTACTGTTCCGTTTGGTAATAGATGCCGGCAGATCCAGTTCCTTAAAACTTTCAAACAGACTTTTGTTTCGTCCCAATAATAGATTCCTCTGCTTTCTTTGCCTTGGTTTTGCATGCCGTTGGCCCATATGGCACTGCCTGCACAGTTGGTTCTGCGGCTATACGTAGCAAGTTGTATACCAACAGCAAAGCTTGGTATGCAACAGCTTTGCTGTTGGTAAGATCTTTGGAACTGAAGGCATGCGCAAGTGTTGCAATCCACAGTGCACTGTATGCCACCAAAATCTGCAGCACACCAGCTGCACAGCACATTGCGGCGTATTGTTGGTTCCGCATGACACACGTATGAAGGCACAGTAAGGCGATGCAGCTGCATTTGCACCTGAGACAGTCGCGCTCCGCGGACAAGCAACGGCGCAGTGGCAGTGCCCTGCCCA
The DNA here is from genome assembly GCA_002317545.1 of Scenedesmus quadricauda. Classification (NCBI taxonomy): domain Eukaryota; kingdom Viridiplantae; phylum Chlorophyta; class Chlorophyceae; order Sphaeropleales; family Scenedesmaceae; genus Scenedesmus; species Scenedesmus quadricauda. Next base: position 6,559 of record NNCB01000193.1, on the reverse strand, counting down.
TGCACCTTGCCAGTTCTACTTTATGAGTTTTTGCTGGCAAAGAGCAGCGGAAAGCTCAGCAGAAGGTACCCCAGAAACAATCCAATTTTAGAATACATGCGACCAAAAAAGGGAGCGAGAAAGTACTTAAAAAAACCTTGGCAAAAATACCCGTTGGCCGAAAAGCACCCCCAAGGTACCTCTCGGCCAGCCATGGGGTCCTGTTGCTGTTTCTCGACGTCGGCGGGTCGATGGACCCGTTCATCAAGCTGTGCGAGGAACTCTTCAGTGCCGCGACGACCGAGTTCAAGAATCTCGAATTCTTCACTGTACATCAACGTGCTGCGCCGGAGCTGCTGAGCTGGGAGGTCATCTGCGTGGCTGCTCGCAGCAGTGCGCAATCGGGTGTGCGAGTCTGCCTCTCACACGCGATGCGTATACGGTGATCTTCATCAAATGCATCTACCGACGTTAGCCAAATTGACGCGGCAACCGGGAGCGGGAGCGGCTCAATTCAAAAGAGCGCTGGAGTTGTCCGTCCAAAGGCAGACGCGGAGCTGTCAGTGTACGTTTGGCTGAAGCACACGTTCCACCGCTTGGCACTCTGCACTGCTAAGGACGCGGCGATCGCAAACAGCAAGCATGGATCACACCGAGCAATTCCTCCTGGACTTCGAGGCAGAGGGGACCTAGATGCGGAAGCTGCCCTAGAGGCCGAGATGGGTGAAGAGGGCGGAATCGAGACGGACCCGCGCGGCTGGCCCAGCGCAGCTGCAGATCACGTTTGGGATCTCACGGCGTACAAACTCCTTACGGCGTTGCCAAGGGTTCAAGCTGATGGAACAGAGCGCCCAAGCTGCAATGGGACGGACTCCCGGATCGGTCGATCCGGTGCCATCGGCATCGGAAGGATCGATGGTGAAGGCAGCATCCTCGGTGATGCGCATGATGCGCGAAGCAACATACGCTGCGCTGGCCATGCGCATGTCGCTGAAAGCGCGCTCACCCCTTAACGCGCGGAAATCCCGCTCATGGCCAGCCAGCGCGTGTTGGGCAGGCATCCGGCCGGCGGCATAGACGAACATTGAGCCGGTGTCGGGGTGGTCCGCCTGGATCAGGCATGGACCCCCGCCATGACCCGTTTCCTAATGTCGCTTGAGGAATCGGTAGACTTGGTGCTCCATGCGTTTACCCACGGAGTGCAGGGGGACATCTTCGTCCAGAAGGCGCCAGCCTGCACAATCGGCGATTTGGCGATAGCGCTCAGCGAATTGTTCGATGTGCCGTTGCGAACGCGAATTATCCGTATGCGTAATCTGAGCGTAAATGGAAGCCGTCTGGACGAGAATGATGAGGAGGGAGGCGGCTTTAGAGTTAGGATGACCATACAGCCGCTCGCGCCGGACCACCCAGCGCAGACGACATAGGGGAAAACACCGCCAGCAGCAGCATGCGCGCCGCAGCCGCAGCAGCAGCAGCAGCAGCAGCAGATCAGCAGCAACAGCGGCAGCAACGGCAGCAGCAGCAACGCAGCAGCTGCATGACGCGGACTGAAGACGAGGAGGGTCGGCAGAAGCGGCGACGGCATGACTTGCCCGAGCCGCATGGGAAGCAGCGTGAGATGCAGCAGCGCTATACGTACCAGCAGCCGCCGCCGCCGCCGCAGCAGCAGCAGCAGCTGCACCAGCAGCAGCAGCAGCACCAGCAGCAGCAGCAGCAGCAGCAGCAGCAGCAGCAGCAGCAGCAGCAGCAGCAGCAGCAGCAGCAGCAGGAGCGGCGGTGCACACCGCGGCCTGAGCCAGGCAGCAGGAACACCAGCACCTGCCCCGCCGACCATCAGCAGCGACAGGATGCGGCAGCCCGTCAGCTGGTGGCAGACACAGCCGGAGCGGCGTGCAGGAGCGGCCTTCTGCCATTTACGAGCCGCGCATTGAACGCGGCGCCACGCCAGAGCTCACAGGCGAAGAGACATCAGCGGCGGTGGCAGCGGCAGCAGGAGTGGCGACACGAGCAGCAGCAGCGACGGTGGGGGCGCCAGGCGCGCGGGCGGGTTCGGGAATGAGGACCGCACACACCGCCCGGCGCAGGCAGAGCCCCGCGAGCACTCAGCGGCTGACACCTTCCAAGCGTGCAGCAGAGCAGTGGCACTCCCGGCCACAAGGCAAGGAGACGCAAAGTCGTGGTGGTGGGCGTGTTGACAGTTTGTACAGCGGCGTGCGCGAAGGGACGTAGATCGTATTCGACAACCACGACGGGTTTTTGTTGTACAGTATCTGTCCGACATTGGCAGTCGAGCTGTACGGCACGACCCCAAAGCGCAGCCGCCCATCGCCCAATTCGGCAGTGGTCAATACGTCATAGAAGTTCATCGTGGCGCTTTTCAGCGCTTCCATGCGATTCACGGAATCGTTGCCGTGGACCACCCGAGTGACCATGCTACGTGGTGTTCGAAATTTCCACGTTTGCGGACGAAGCGCTTGATTTCCTTCGGCGTCATGCCGGAAGGATCCGGGTCCGGAATCCGCGCAAGCTTGACGATCCCCAGCACTCCAGCGCACCGTTTTCTGGCAGGTGTCGGCTTCCTTCCACCGCCTTGGTCAGGCAGCGCGTTCCTGCGCAAGGTGTGGAACAGCTTGATGATGCCTTCGCAGTGGAGGCTTTCGTCGCGGATCGACCAGCTGACGATCTGGCCCATGCCCTTCATCTTGTTGAAGCGCGGGAAGTTCATCAGCATCGCTGAACTCTGCAAAGCGCTGCAGGCTCACCGCCGTGAACTGCGAAGCCATCGCATATTGTTTGATTGGCTTTCCAGCTGTGCTCTTGCATGCGAGTGCTGCTGGTGTAATCAATCAAGAAACTTTCAACTGCACTAGCCTGCATGCTTGCTGAAACCCACTCCTAAGGGCAATCCTGCTGACACGTGGCTGGAACAGGCCAGTTTGGGAACTGTGATCTGACGTGCGTCACATCACCCAACGCCACGACGCCAACCCAGGCTTTGGTGCGGCAGACTGGCCGCACCCTGCTGCCCAACAATAGCGAAGACCATAGACCTGCCATGTAGTTGCTTACAACTGTTACCAGGCTAGCCGCCGCAGACGCAGTGAGGCGAGCAGCGCGAGCACCCCAACAGGAAGCATCGCGATAGAGGGAGAAGCCCAATATATGCGGCAAGAAGACCAGGTTGCGAAGAGTTGGCACCCGGGCCAGAAAGCCGACGCCGGTGCACTTGTACTGCCGCACCGCCGGCACGTCCGCCCGCCTGACTCCGGCCGACGGTGCGATGGGCACGCTGACTTATGTCAACCAGCAATATTCACCTTTACAAAACCACTCGAGCCTGCGTGAACACCACCGTCATGCCCGATACCTCGCTCTCGCGCGTTTCGACGACGTAGAGCGGGGGCGACACTTCGGAGAGAAGGTCGTCCCACAGTTCGCGATTGTGCGGTTCGTGGAAGAAATCGGCGAGCGCCTCGGCCACGGCGGGACCGATGCCGTCGGCACGCACTTCGAGGATCGCCTGAACGCTTCTCGCGGCCGGCGGTAATCAGCTCGGCAATGTCCTTGCCGTCCAGCTTCTTGAGCTGCCTCTGACCGCGGCATTAGCCTCGACACCGACGCACGCATACGCAGCGACATCGTGCCGCTTGTGGGCAACAGCTAGTGCAGACGCAGCATCCCAACCAAGAGCTGCGCCTGGCAGCGCTGTGCGCAAGTCATATATATGCTACTGGATGCTTAGGATTGCGCACAACAGAACATAAGATCAAGGTGAGGCGACTCCGCTCTGCACGGCGCACCATCATCCCAGCGGCTCGTACCAGAACCAAGATCTTCTTGAAATCCTCGGTCGGGTTCGCCTTGCGCCAGACCGCCTGTCGAGAAGGACGGCAGCACAATTGATGCTTGCACCTGCCTCAAGCCGCGCCTTCCAAGGCCCCAGGCTGCGGTGAAGCTCGAAGTCTACTGCGTGGAGCATTGTTGGTGCCCAAGGACGCCAGCGACCGCCTCCACAAGCAACCCAAGCCACGTACTCACGAGTAGGACGCGGAGACTACGCGCATGGTTGCACGTGCTCAGTTTAACCGCGTGTTTTGCTGCTCTGTTGGAGAGGAAGGTGCTTTCAGCGGGTTGACAGCTTTGAACAGGGCGGACGGGGGCAAGGCAGCCTTTCCGTTGGGCGTCCATTGCTCGTGCTGGGGTCCCTTTGAGTCATCAGACAGCCTGAACCTCATCAGCACAATACACGTGCTGAAACTGCTGGATTATCGATTGCCTGAAGAGTTTGAGACAGCAAACACTTCTGACTTCATCCGCACAATTGCAGCCGCCAGCACTGACCAAGGCAGATTGTGGTATATCACTCAGGCGCTAATCTCCGATCATAGCCAGCCTAGATAAAGAAGATTTCACACAAAAGTCAGAAAACTGAAACGAGAAACAAGCACCTTCTTTTGAGATCGCAGGGGCTGAGCGCCACCACAACGCTACAACATGTGCTCACATCAAACGCAGGGCAACGGACCACGCAGCAATTCCGGGCCGCATCCTGGAAAACAGCCTCGACGTGATCCCGCTCAACTATGCAAAGCTGAAGGTCAGCGGCATCGATTTCGAGGCGCGCGCGAACGCCAGATCGACAAGGTCGGGAAATTCTCGATCGGCGCGATCTATACCTATGCGCTGACGAACAACAGCTATCTGTCGCCGACCGATCCGGCCCGCAGTCCGCACACGCGTTCTGCGAGTCGTGAATGTATACATGCTTTTTGCATCTTTAAGCAGAAATTGGGGTGGGGTAGACGTAGAGGTATTTAAATTTTCAAAGCCTGATCTCAAAAACAACCTGTTCCAATAGTCCTGTCAGCACTGTCATGCACTTGCGTTTTTGGTGCACAGCGACCTTGCATTCAGAAATGATGCCAAGAGGAACTGAAATCATGGGCTTCCGTCCCCTGCATGACCGCGTGGTCTCCGTGCGTCGACAGTGAAGACAAAGACCAAGCGCGATCATCTATCCGCCGCTTTCCGCCCTGCAGATGTGCACACCTCAACAAGCGGCATGCCCATGTGCGCCGACACAATGCGGTACATGTCCTCGGCGCAGTCGGAGTTCGTCACAGAGATCGCCCCCTGCCCTTCGCCCACGGCGGCTCCGCTGCCCGACGCGATTTCCGGCGCTAATGCCATTTTTCTCTCCCAAACCCTTGTTTCAGGCTAACCCGTTTGCGGGTTTTGTCATTTTACCGTGGGTGGGCAAGGCAGATTCTCCCCGACCGCCTCGACATTCGTATTCAACAGCGTCGCGGCAAAGCCCTTGCCGGCCTGAATCGTCATCGCGGTCACAACCCCAACAATTGGACAGTCATGCAGACAGGGTCGCCAGGGGCTGTGCGCCTGCGCCTGCCGGTAACAGCACCGAGCCTGTTGCATTGCCCCAGCACGCTGTCGGCCCGCTTCTCACGTTGCCAAGACCGCCGTAATACACACACTGGTCGATCTGCAGCTTGAATGCGGCCGTCTCGCTGCTGCTGCCCTCCCCTGAATCGTGAGGCTGCACCTTCCCCTGCAGCGCCACCGATGCCACGCCGCGCGCTGGAAAGGCCGTTGGCTGAACCAGCAGACTCGCTCGCGCGTCGCGCTGCAGGTTGGCCGCCTCAAGCGATGCTGCTGCGACCTGGATGACGGGCTGACCGTCTTTGTCAGCTGGTACGCCACAGGGGCGCCAAGGGGCGACCCGTCCGCAGATACGGAGCACAGGGAGCCCTCGTTGACGATGTCGATTATCGTGCGGGCGGTCTCCGCAGGCGTGGGGCAGCTGCCGATGTGTGTGCCATTGCGACTGCTGCATTCTTGGTGCTGTCCAGCACTGGTCGCTGCGCGGCATTGCCGGGCGATACGGGCAACGGGCGTCTGGATGGAGCAGCAGTACCACCACGCAGCTGCTGCTGCCGCGCGAATTCGAGGCATGCATCGCGTTCTGTGGTATCGAAGAATGGTCGTGGAACGTCCCAGACGACCGCGATCCCGAGTCGCGCTTGCGGGCTTGAATCTGAGATGCTCGTACGATCTGAGGCGAAATATAGCAGGCCTATATCATTGTTTAGTACAAACGAACACCTCCGATTTCATGCACAACACCTCAACACTGGGATCTGAGAGGGCAGCTGACCGGCACTGCGACAGTGCCCAGTCCAAGGCCATGCCTTGCTGCCCTGTTGCAGCACGCCCCCCCCCCCCCGGCTGACCGTCCTGAGACTCCCTCCAGCATTCGGACCCTTAAACGGGCGATTGATGCTGGAGTTGGTCCCCGGCGCGAGAAGAATCCTGATGTCACTGGGGCTGGCGCAGTTAACCGCCACACTCGTTACAGAAAGCGAGATCTCGACGCTTGGCGGGAAGGCCTTGTCGCTTTTGCGATCGACTTTCGGGGTTTCGACGACCTTACTGTGGACGCCCCGTGGGTGGTGGATGGCGAAGCCATCCAAGCGCACCTGCTGGACCTGGGGGGATGTAGAGGCCGTGTTGGCCGCCTTGGAGTGCGAGGAGGTCTCTGCCAGGCGAGGGGGGGGGCGGG
>NNCB01000192.1:0-23345 GCA_002317545.1 Scenedesmus quadricauda | reverse complement strand
CTCAAGATAAAGCACAATCGCGCGCGCCGACCCAAGGCATGAGATGAAGCAATTGAGCGGGTTATTGCTCACCCAAGGGAGCCGCAGCAGCGCGTCACCCCCTCGAGCTGCAGCGCAGGGTCCAGCTCCTCGCCATCACGCGGTTGCGGTGATGACGTCAGACGTCGTCACCTGCACCTGCTGCCGCGGCGGCCGTTGTGACCCGCCAGGCGGCGGCCGCTGTTGCTCCTGCTGCTTCTGCCGCTGCGGCTGCTGCCCCTGCTGCTGCTGCCCCTGGTGCTGCTGGCGCTGGCTGCGGACCATGGCGTTGAAGGCGCTGAAGTCGGTCGCCTGCAGCGCCGCCGTCAGCGGCCTGCCTGCCGCTGCCTGCACCCTGCAGTGTGGCGGGTGCCGAGGGATGGGATGGCAGCGAACTGAGCCCAATAGAAGCTTGTTGCCAGTAGGGCACGCAGCAGTAGGGCACGCAGCAGGAGGCCTGCAAGACCGGGCAGCCCGAAACGCGGGCAATGAATGTTGGCGATTGGCCCTCACTCCATGCCATCCTTCGATGATCGGAACACGCCGCCTCGGCGAGCATCGGCAGGATCGTCGCGACATCCTCGATCTGCTTGTGCCGCGCCGCGATCCCCGGCGCATCGGCCTTCGCCGCACGCTCGATGCGCCAGTCATAGGTCTTGCGCAGCTTCGGTCCGATATAGAGCGAGTGCCCGCATGCTCGATGTGAGGCGACTCAGGGGCTTCCTCCATGGCTCGGCGACGTGCATGCCCCTTTTCACTGCAAGCGTCGCCCAACACTGCTCATCTAGCCAGCTTCAACTGCCGCGACATTGCTCGCCTGCCATCGCATGGGCGAGACGGGGATGTAGTAGGCCTCGCACAGTGCCGCGATTCTTGAGCTCGGTAATGCCGCCGGTCCAGGTGACATCAGGCATGATGTAGTCGGCGAGCTTGTTTTCGAGGATGGGGACGAAGTCGCCATTTGGTGTGGCGCGCGCCCTCCAGGAAATGGTCGCGGCCTGTGCAGCTGCGAGTGCTGTCTGTTGCCGCTTTGCCGGACCGCTCGCTGCAGCGTGGAGTCGCGGATCGGCAGGCCTGCAACTGTAGTACTGGCGTTGGTCGCTTCTCCAGAACGTCTCCAGAACTCTCTTGGCCAGGTCGCCGTAGTATAGTTGCGGGAAGGCTGCCGCTGTTGTTGTTCACGACAGCGATATGGGTAAGTTGTACCAGGTACTGATATTTTTAGAGAATTGCGTGATCGAATACCAGGGTGCCTTTTAAGGTTGAGTGGGATGTAGCTATTGCTCAGGTTGAGATTTAGCGTATTGCCGCGACAAGCCACACTGTAATACACTCTGCATGCATAATGACTGATTTCGCAAAGGGGCTGGGGAAGTCAACGGCGCTCAGTGCCTTCATTACTGAAGGTCTCGTTCAGGGCATTGACGCTCGTGTCACTTTACTCTACACCTGTGGCTTGGCATTTCATAGAGCACCGCAGCCATCCACCTATGACTCTGAGGGGGCTGCCGCAGGCGCCGTGTTTTCCGCGCTGACCCTGATGACACCCCGGGGCGGGAGCTGTTCCGCCAGGTGGCAAGCCAAAGTAGCCCAGAAGCACGCTCCGGGAAGACCACAGCCCGTCCCAGAGCACCGGCCGCAGCTCGAGGGTCCTGGGGCAGACCAGGCAGGCGATGGGGCAGATGCCCTAGACGTTGCCTGGGGGCTCCTTGCCGCGCTGGATGGCGCCCATCAGCGAGCTGTGGGAGGTGTGGGCAGACGGCGGGCATGCACTTTGCCTCGCTCCGCTGCCACCAGCAACGCAGAGCCTAGTGGCTGCCACGACCTGGAGCAGCTGCTCGTCGAAGCGCGGCAGACTGGCGCACCAGTCCAATGACCAACAAGGGGCCGGGCGCCATTTACCACTCCAGGCCCGCAGGAGCAACATGTCAATGGGATGGGCCAGGAATCAAGCGCGGTGCTGCAGACGCCAAGGTCAAGCTTCCGCGGGTGCAGATGGAGGCGAATGGGCCAGCGAAAATATCGGGGGCGAGGGCGTTGATCTCGGCCAGCTTGGCGTCCAGTTCGGCGCCCTGCAGATAGCCGTGCGAGCGACCAACCACGTTGAGGGCGGGATAGTCACGAGGCTTGGCTCGCGCAGCATGCCGGCGAGCTGCTTCATCTGGGCCTGCGAACCACGCGCACCCGAATGCGCCATCATATAGATGGAGTTGATCGGGGCGAGACGGCCGTCGTCAAGCTTCGGCGTCGCACGGATTTCGTCCATCATTGCGTTCGCGACCTTGTCGCCGCACTGCGACCAGGCGTCGATCGCCTTGTTGTATTTTTCCTGCTGCGTGATCAGGCCGTACGCTGATACTCTGCTCAGCGCCGCCATTGCTGGGCCGCCTGCGGGGGCGCGAGTGCATCGAACCGCTGTGGCCCACTGCCCTGGCCCCGGCGCGCCCCGTGTCTCCCATCCCCCCCAGCTGCCCCGCGGCCCCGTGCGTGCACACGCCTACTCGGACCCGGGTGTGGCGATGCCAGACGCCGAGGCGGTCGCCGCAAAGATGGCTTCCGATCAGGCATCGGGTGCGGCGCGCGGAAGATGATCAACCTGGTTGCGAGTGCACGACGGTAGCCAGCCATCCGGATCCGCCAAAGCAATCACTCGTGTGCGCGGATCATCACTCTCTCACCCACGCGCGCGCCCACGCACGGTTCACGCATCACGCGCTTCATCACACACACACACACACACACACACCACAGGTCGAACGTGAGGGGCGTCGAGTCTGCACTATCGTGGATGGTCGGTGATCGCAAGGCTGGCTGTGTGCAGTTCGATCGAGACAGGCATCAAGCACCCAGCCCCCCCATCAATTCCGATGCTTCGGTAAAAAGATTGAAAGGGGACGACCGCCCGGTTAATGATGCAATGAGCAGGGCCCTCGTCCTGGCGGCTATGCAATATGTAGATGCCGTATGTATTTTTGACGAAGATACTCCGCTGGAGTTAATCAAAGCCGTTAAGCCGGATGTCATTGCCAAAGGTGGTGACTATACACCAGAAACCGTGGTGGGTAATGATTTCGTGAGCAGCAATGGCGGTAAAACGGTTATTATTCGATTTCCTACAGATACGATGAAGTAGACCTTGTGCTTCAGCTGAAGGATGTATGGCGTCTACGAGGAGGTGAGTACGCGGTGGATCCAAAGTCCGTCAAGCTTTCCAAGCGTGGTCGGGTGATGTCCACATCACACAAAGCTGGGACCGCGCTGAAAATCAGGCTCGAGACCAAAACATCAATCTCAACCAGCGTCGCCGCAGCCAAAACAGCGGCGTCAAGCGGCGCGCGCGCAGCACTGCTTTCGTTGTCATCCTTGGGTAAGCGTCTTGCAGTTGTTGTCGTCGGCGCCGCCCACGCAGCCCTGCTCGTCCGTGCTGCCTCCGGAGAAGCATCCGAGCTCCAGCTCTTTTGCAATGATTGGTGCTACGTCGGTACTCCGAGCCAGGCGAGCCGGGGTTTTTCTCACGCGGCATCAAGTGCCTGCTTTTGGGCGACCGCGTGGTCCCCGATGGACCTCCGCAGGGGCAGGTCAACCCTGTTATTCGCCCCTGCGACTGGCTGCTGCAGGTAGTGGCCGCACCGCGGCGGCGCATAAACAGCAGCCGCGACGCAACTGATCAGGAGGGCGGCGTCAGCCACACGCCCCAGGAAACCAGCGTCTCGATGCCCTGCTCTCGGGCGGGCACGGCTGGCGTGGATCTGTGCGCAAGCCACCCTACGACCAGAAGCTCTATTCCTGGTGGAGCTATCGCAGCGCCAATTGGGAGCTGGCCGACAAGGGTCGGCGTCTCGACCATATCTGGTCTACGGCCGTCGGAACGCTCGTTTGGCAGTCCGAAATCTTGCTATACAAAGAGCCCTCGATTACCCATTTATTTTACCCTCAGCGACACAACCCGGCCCCACGTTATTACGTGGGCCCAGGCGAGGTGGAGCCGGGATCGGCAAGTCTCACACTCAACGCACTCAGACAGGAGACGGCCGCCCCGTAGTCACCATGAGACCCGGGTCAGTTGTTGGTACTGGTTAGCCAGGGGTGGTCCTGGTTTTTGCCTTCGATCGTGGCCAGGATAGGATTAAAGGTGCGGATATAGAGGGCGTCGAGGATGTCCTGCCGGGTTTTGGCCGAAAGCTTATCGCCGAGCAGGTACCTGGCCTGGGCCAGGTTATGGGCGTGACTGGCCGTCGAGAGTTCTACCAGCCCGCCGTGGTTGCGGCTGCGATGGGTGCGCCCTGCCGCTGCAGTGCTGCGGGATACGCCATGTGCGCTGCTGGCGGCCGTTGGCCCCACCTCCATTTCCAATCCAGGGCCCAACTCCACCTGCCACGCACCCGCCATGCACCCACCATGCACGTTTCCTCAGAACCAGAACACCGGGGACGAGAAGGCCCAGGTGCAGTTTCGACCTACTGCCTGGAGCCCGCCTCGCGGCTCGCAGACGCGCACGTCAGTGCCCCCGCGCGCCCGAGCCCGCCTTCCCTCGCCCCACACACACGGGCGCTGCGGACCGTCACCACGGGCCTCTCCTGTCTCTTCATCGCAGCTTTGGCGCGGATCGACGCGCTCACGGCCGAGCCGCAATTCGATGGCATCTTTGCTTTGTGTGTCTGACAGCCCCTGAAGACGACTTCTGCAGGGACCAGCCCGCGAAGTGTCTGCTTCAAAGCAAATGCGCCCCTTTCTGAACCCGGACCCCTGCCTCTACGCATCCCGCGCCCCCAGGCGTGGGCACGATGACGTGGCTGATAGACTTTGTGGGCTACTCCATGAGGAACGCCCCCAGCGTGCGCACCAGCGTGGAGGTGCTGTACGTGCTGCGGTACCCCAGCCGGGCAGAGGCGCCAGGGGGGTCACATCACCCGTCATTACGGCGACCCCGCGAACGGCATCGATGCCGTGCAGCTGGAAATCAGCCAGCGGATCTACATGGACGAAGACAGCTTCGGGTACGGACGAGGCGAAGGCAGGCGAGGCGGGGCAGTGCGGCGGTCCCAAGCGGCGAGCCTGCGACCTGGTGCGCCATTCGTGGAGCCAAGGATTCGCTCACCGCGGCGCTGCGTGCACGCCGCGCCCGACCCTCTGCCGACAGAACCACTACCCTGAGCGCCTGGGCTGCGCCGTGTGCTACCGCGCCCCCACCCTCTTCAGCATGACCTGGAAGGCAGTGAGGGTGCCGCATGCCGTCGATTTTCCCGCCCTCCCTCGCTGTCCAGGCAGGCCTGCTCCCTTTCCTGCTCTCTGCGGAAGCCGCGACGTGCTGCTTTCGACGCGCAGCCGGCGAGCCACCCGGACCTCTACCTGGTCAAATGCCGGCAGGAGTGACACGCAATCTCACCTGGCCTACCAGGCACCGCCTCTCCTCCCGTCCTCCGCTGCCCTCAACACGCCCGCCGCTCCCACGCCTTCGTCCACCAACACCCGCCAGGCTGTGTCCCCGTTCATCGACCCCGTCACCAAGAAGAAGGTCGCCTTTGTGGAGAAGGCCAAGGCCGGCGACAACCCCTCAAGGCCGCCGCCACGCCCGCCTCTGACGCGGCCGACGCCGACGTGATCGTCGACGGCGGCGGCGACGGGGCGGCGGTCGGCGGGCTGGAGGCGCGGTTCCGGCTCGAGCCCATTGAGGAGTGCATGGCGGACGCCTGAAGGGGTCGCTACTCGACCTGGCAAAGTGCAGGGCGCGCATGATGGTGGGCGCGCGCATGGAAGCAGCCTCTGGGGCTCAATCCGCCCGCGGGGTCGCAGGACGGACTTTTCGATCAGGCGAAATAGACGGATTTCCGCGGCTTTCATTCTGCCAACCGGCCCCGATCTGCGACGAACCGTTGGTTAGGGGTTTGCGACGAGTCGTTGCGACGCTATCGGTTGGGACAATGGTAAATGTCCCGCCCCCTTTCATCCCCGGCGCCTTCGTCGGGGCTGAGCATCATTACTGTCTGCTCCCTGCTTCTCTGCCCTGCAAACCCTCGTTGACAAACGCTCATCACCACAACCTCAACCACAACTAGCAGCCTCCCCTCAGGCGGAGGATGCCGAGGTAGCCCGCCACTGCGGCCATCTCCATGGGCAAGACCGACGGCCCGCCGGCGCGGTTCTGCGTGTGGAGACGCTGTCTCCTCTATGCTGAGCTCAGCCCGGCCTCGCCGGCGCACTGGCAAACCGTGAGGGGGTCACGATCCTGGTTTGAGGGAGAGCACCTGTCGACACGGCGCGACGCACACCGCATTCAGGCGGCGACGGGGACCCCGTAGGCGAGCGCGCGACGGCGCGGCGGCGGACGGCACTCTTCCCCGGGACGGCGGCCAGACAAGGCGCGCACCACTGCATGTCGCCAGACGGCTTACGACTGCTGTGGCCGTGGCGGACAACGAAGGCGGACGAACGCGTCCAGGCGCGCAATCAATGCGCTGAACCCGCCCGAGGCGTTGCTCGAAGGCTATAAAGCCCCCTAATTCCCGTTCGTGTCGTTTAGTGCTTCCGCCCGAAATCGGGCGCGGCGTCATCCTGCCCCTGTTCGATGATCGAGCGCCTGATCGCGCGCGTCCGCGTGAACCAGTCCTCCAGCTTGTCAGCGTCGCCGCGGCGGATCGCCTGCTGGAGCACGGTTTGTGTGTGTCCAGGGTTGCGTGTGAGGGGTGGTTTGCGCAATCCTCCAGCGAGCGGCGCGCTGCGCCATGTGCACGCGTCAGATTGACTCCAAGAGGTAGGTTTACCCAGCATGGCCAGAGCTTCTGGGTACCATTGAACACCCGGTAGAAACAGTTCTTCAAGCCTCTATAAGCCCACAAGTGATCCACCATGCGTAGCATACGGACGTTTTCGTTTAGCATTCACCCTGGATCGTGCAGTAAGCACCAGATCAGCTTTCATACTACTCGTCAGCATTTTCCCCAGGTCATTTGCCTGCGATCTGACAATTGTCCAGTCCATTGAACCTCAGTTGTGACGATGCCCGCATGTTCTGCAATTGGAAAACCTTATGGGACTACGTTCTCCTTCAATTCCGGCCGTCTTGCCTTGGTGGCTTGCCTTTGGGCACCATCAAGACGTTTCAAAGAGTTTTGATACCTGAAATACTCTGCTGACGCGTATGGCTCTGGATCGGCTAGGAGGGCCCAATATTGCGAGGGGGGCTTTCGCGGCGGCGGTATCGATGTCGCGCAGGTCACGCTCGAAAAGACAGCCTGAAAACAGGGGAGAGACGTACATGCGAAATTTCAAAACTCAACCCTGCAAGTCATGAGTGGTTCAGAGTTTGAACAGCGGGTACTGCAGACCGCACGGTGCGGTAGGCGCCCAGGGCCTCCGGCACAGTTTGACTCATAGACTCTCTTTGCAACCACAGACCCTCCTGGAAGCCGACCGTATGATACGGATCAATCATAAAGCACAATTGTGCGATTTAGGTGTACAGTGCAATCTCGCATAGCGCTGCCGGCACATGTAATTCAAAACAGCGAGCGAGTGTACAGTACGAACTGTGATTATACATGACTGTGCAGGTGTGAAAATCAGGCGCATGTGATATGGTGGCAAGGCGTGTCCAGAGATGTCGATGCCCCCGCAAGCGCTGCAGCTGTGCTTTGCTTGCTGCATGTGCTGCTACAGTGCTCTGCTGTACGGCGGATGCCGCTGAGCGCTTCCACTGCCCGGTGTCGCCTCCTTCACCCATGACCGGAAGCGATTGTACAGATTCTGACTACTGAGTTCGCCAGGCCATGGCAGCTGACCAGCGGACGCAGCCGTCAATGCCCGCGACAGGGAAGATCGCCAGGCGCTGCGGACTTTGAGGCCGCCGCAGCGTCCGCTGCAGCGGCGACCGTCGCCGCGAGCAGGGCCGCAGCGCGGCCTCGCCGGGCCGGGACAACGGCGGCGCGCCGGCCGCGGCGGCGATTGCGCCGCGCCAGCGGGCGTTCTATGCGGCGCTGCGCGGCGTCCTCGGGCAGTGCGTTGCGGAGGCCGACCCGGGGTCGCGCCGCGCGCGGCTGGCAGCCGCGCACCGCTGGTTCACCGCGCGGCGGCCACTGGAGCTCCCCCCCGACATGGACGCGGCAGCCGCAATGGCCGCTTCGCTGTCGGAGTCGGCCGCGTGTCGACAGCAGGGGCGCGAGGCGCGGATGGGCTGGGGGCCAAAGCAGCGGCAGCGGCGGCAGCGCGGCCGCAAAGGGATGGGGCAAGCCACCGCCGAGGCCACAGATTCGAGAGCGCCTGGCGCCACGCCACCGACAAGGCGGGCACGTGATGGCCGGGCGGCCGTGCACTGATCAGCGGCAGCCAGCAGCGCGGGCTGCAGCGTCGGCCGAAGCTGCAATGGCAGGAGGAGCGCCGCGGCGATGCCAGCAGCGATGCTGACGGGACTATGGACCGATGACGAAGGCGCGGACGATGGCCGGCTCGTCAAGCTGGCCGACAAGAAAGTCGGCATTATCGGCACGGGTGCAACGGCAATCCAGTGCGTTCCCCCGCTCGCCGAAGCGGCGGAAAACTGTCGTTCCAGCGCGTCGGGCGGCGGCTCTATGTCGTCGGACTGGAACCCTATGTCGTGGATGAACCCGACAGCGTGGAGGGGCGCCTCGTCTGGGAGATCGGGCGGTTTCGGGACGCCTGCCTGTTGCTGCGCAGGGGCGGCGAACACCCTCGGACGCCCGCTCGCAAGTGGGCGCGATCACCGTCACCGCCGCCCGGCTCCGCCGCCGGCGCGGCTGTGCAGGGACGGGGCGGCGACGACACGCGCAGGCGCGAGTTTATGTGCGCGGCGTTTGCGGCGAGCGCGGCTTTGAGGCGGACGTCTCGCGCCGCATGGCCGACTACGCACGCGCGAGGTGCCCGGGTGGAAGCGAGGTGATCGTGCGCCGCCAGGAGGCTCGGCGTGCCTGCCTCGGCGGCGCCGACGGCACCATCGGCTCCGGCCTAACGGCGCTTCCCAGCTCGCTGCTCCAACCCAGTCGGTGGGCGGGGACGGCGGCACCGCAGGCGGCTGCGGGGGCAGGGTGCTGACGCGCGTCGATCGCAGCACCAGCCGCCGAGCAACGTCTGCGTACGCAGACGCGCGCGTCCTTGGCGCCGCGGGCGCCTGCTCGTGGCCGACGATGCGCTGCGGTCGCTGCGACGGCGTGCGGCTGCCGAGGCGGAGGCGGAGGTCGCGGCGGCGGCGGCGGCGCTCGGGCTGGGGGCGGGGGCGGCGGGGGTGGAGGCGCTGGCGCGCGCGCTCTGCCGCTGCCGGATCAGCCGTACCTTCGGTGGGTTCGCCAGGGTTGCATGTCGGGACGCATATGTTGCCTGTTCACATCAGCAGGCGATGGGAGTAGGAAGCGCGCCGGCGGGTGCCTGTGTCAGTGCGTGCTGAACCGGTCGTCGATATTTTGTGTACTCTTGGTGCATGCGGTGACCTGGCCAGGAGCCCTCGCCTTCGTCTGGCGCCTGAATATCCCTCAATGGGTGCGTCGCCGCCTTGCCGCTGGTCGCTCAGCGCCTGGGCCAAGCAGAAGGTCAAGAACGCCGTTTCCGTCATCGGCCGCTTCGAGGAAGCTCTGGTGCACGAGGCCAAGGAATCGGGCGTCGATGGGGTGATCTGCGGCCACATGCCCATTTCGCCGATATCCACGACACGGCGGTGGATACTCTCGCAGGGGGGCCGTGTACACCAACTTTTGGGTACCTGTGTACCGATGGGTCGTAACATCCAAAGTGGATGTTCATCATCGTACTTACGCCGCTGCTGCAGGCCGGCTGGGCGGCGAGTGGTGCAGGGCCCAACCAGCGGCCAGTGCCGCCAAAAAAAGTTTCCTTCATTCTCAGGGTTACTTTGATAAATACTGCGTTCGATTAAGGACGCAAAATACGGCAAATGGGTGTCTTTGGGGTGAAGTTTCGGGAGTGTTGAACACGCAGGCAATCGATGAGGCGGGGTATGACTGGCTCGCTCCGGTCAGCTAATGCAGAAGCGCATCATTGAATGTGTCATACGTGCTGGCGGTCAATCTCACACATACCAAGAAGGGTTCTGTGGTGACTGCAATACTCGCTGGTCTCAGACCGCGCAAGCAATATCGAGTGTATTTTACTGTTATCAAGTGCTTATCAACGCTCAGAATAAGCCTCTCATCTAAAATCTGAGTGTGTTCGCACTTGGTCGATCTGCGTGCTGTAGTGACTCGGTGACATCGGTCATTGCAAGCACTTCGAAGGAATTCACGCCGTACAGGCAGGTCTGGTCGTGGGCAGGACCAGGGTTCGGAGTGGTCACCTGCTTGAGGCGCATTGAGCAGCACATGGTCGTGGCTTCACCACATGCTGGGCCTGGGGCATCGCCATGTCACCACCATTGGGCGGGCCATCTAGTGCCATGAACTTGGCAAGCATACATCTTTTGGCATCCCTGTGGCCTCAAGATTTGGCCAATTCACCCCACTCCAACCTGCACTGTGATGAACACAGGCCGGCAAGAACCCCGCTCGCAGTACGCAGACAGCGGCAGCAGCAGCAAGGCCCTGCGCGACGAGGGCAAGCAGTTCCCGGTGCTCATGCCTCACCGTCCCGCATGCTTGGCCAGGCAATGTGGCGGCGCTTAAGCGGCTGCCAACCGACAGCCCCTTTGAAATCCCCATCACCTGCCCAGACGACGTGCTGGCCGCAGTCTTTGAGAGGCTGCCGCCCGGCGAGCAGGCCGTCACCATTGGCGCCCTCAGCCGCACTTGGCGGGTCTGGCAGCGCCGCGGCGGGCAGCCCTAATGCAGGCGTGCGACGTGGTGCGGAACGCCTCGGGCCCAGTGGGACCGCGATTTCAAGTGACCTGCTGCACAGAGCTGGGTCGATCGTGCGCATCTCGCCGGAAAGCTTCGACAACTACCGCCAGCACCTGGCGAGCGCGAGGCCTCGCCGCGCTGCCTGACCGGCAGCGCCTGGCAGCCGCAGCGCGCCGCGACGCATGGCGATACCTGGCAAGCTCGTGGCTCGCGCAGCGGGCCGCGAGCGCTGGGAGCGGCGTCTGGCGAGGCGAAGGCGGCGGGCGGCAGCGTCGCGCGACTGCAGCGGCTCCGCGCCGCAGGCTGCCCCTGGGACGAAGCGACGTGCGCGGCGGCGGCCGGCGGGGGACACCTGGGGCTGCTGCAGTGGTTGCGGGCGGCCGGCTGCCCATGGGACGCGGTGACGTGTGAGCGTGCCGCAGCTGGCGGACACCTGAGTGTTCTGAAGTGGGCGCGGGGTGCCGGGTGCCGGTGGAACGAGTGGACTTGCGCTGCGGCGGCGGGCGGTGGTCACCTGCGTGTGCTGCAGTGGGCCAGGACCGAGGGCTGCCCCTGGGCTGAATGGGCGTGCGAGGCCGCGGCTGCCGGCGGACACCTGGGTGTGCTTCAGTGGGCGCGGGGGGAAGGCTGTCCCTGGGGAAAGCGCATGTGCGCAGCAGCGGCGCGTGGCGGCCGCACAGACGTGCTGCGCTGGGCCCGCAAAGCCGGCGTGCCCCTGGGACGAGCGCACGTGTGAGGCGGCGGCGGGCAGCGGCTGTGTTGACGCGCTGCAGTGGGCGCGCAGCGCGGGGTGCCCCTGGGGCACGCGCACGTGCGCAGTGGCGGCACTGGCCGGCCACCTGGAGGTGCTGCGCTGGGCACGGGACGCAGGCTGCCCCTGGGACAGAGTTCACATGCGTCGCGGCCGCTTGTGGTCACTATTGTTGCAATTGTAACGACTCATCGCGCACGACGCCGTCTCTGGAGCGACTGCAGCCTCAATCAGAGCCTCTCAGGAATCCACGACAGCGTCAGCAGCAGCGCGCGCGCCGGCGCGTCGCCGGCGGCGGCTGGATGGGCGTAGAGCCCCGCGTGCCCTCGCCTCGATCAACCCGCTGGTGTTGTAGAACGCCGGGATGAGAATGATATTGATAATACCCGCCTCTCCTTGTGCCTCGTAGCGGGCAGAGGCATTGGTAATGATCTCTACCTTATCGATCATGTCTGCCTGTAGCTGCTGCAAAGCCTCTGCTGAAGAGGCAAAGCCTGATAATTTACCATCGATCAGTCCCACGTGTCTCGGTCTGCCCTTGCATGTGCTCACAAAGATTCGGCACAGCTGGTGGTACAGTATAACCTTAATGCGCAAAAACAGAAACCCTGAGCGTGTGCAGTGAAGAGCTGCCCATGACCTGGGAAGTTGAGGTGCAGCGTCAAGAACCCCTTGTTCACTTGCCGGAACAAGTGTCCCAAGAGCCCCCGGTGGTTGTATAGCGTACGCAATTAGGTCAAGGATCATGTTTGCAGAGCAAAGCGCGTAATACCGGAAGGCCAAGGGGACAACAAGCGGTACCCCTGCTCACACTCATGGAACCAACACGGTTTATTCAGCTCAAGCAACGAGACATGCGTCATCGTGCGGCTAGTAACGAAATTCAAAAATAAACTGTTTATGACGGTGAAAGTAAGCCTGAGCTAGAATCGTCAGCGCTCAAACGCTCCAGCAAGTATGGCTGACCGCTGGAACGCGAAGACACCGCGGGAGTGAGGCGAATCATGCAGGCAAGTACCCGATCATAGACTTGGTCGGCCTCCTGCTCACCGCGCAGTCGCAGGACCAGGTACCCAGCCTCGACCAGCTCACGCAGGAAATCCGCATCGCGTCGAATCCCGGCAGCGCGATCGATTATCAGGCGGGCTTTTCTACTTCGACGAGCTGCGCGGCGTCCAGGGAGCGCTCACGCTGCAGGTCATTATACACATCATGATACCCCGGTTCGTCCGCAGTCGTCAGCCACCCATCCCGTGCAAGCTCTTCACCCTGCGCCAGAGCTAATCGCAACTCTTGTCGGCGCCGCCAATAGCGGAGAGTGTTGAACACAAGGAGCCCTGCGATCAGCAAAAAGCCGATCAACTTATAGTGGAATGTTGTCATGCTTCTTCCACGGATTCTCGAGGCTCTTGTTCCGTAGCTTCCGTAACCCCAGCGCAATCCGTTTCCGCGTATGGGTCACCTGGAAGCGCCGCAGGGGGACATGGACGGACGGTTGGCGAAGCGCTGGCGCTGCTCGCAAAACGATCCCATACGTCGCGACGCTGCGCGATCTTCCATCGCCCATGTCGAACGACCATTGCCCGGGAGGCAGATACCACGGGCGCATCTTGCTGCCGGCTGACTACTCATATGGGGCAGTCGACTATCATGTTGCACGACGCCTCCGGGCCGCTTACAGGAGCAACTGAAATTGACTATCCAGATCGACCACGGCCCGGATCACGGGCAGCCTCGTGAAGCGGCGGACGCTCTGACCGCGCTCATCGCGTTCATGCCGTCGCCCGGCGCGGGCGACCGGGATCGCTGGTGCGCGTCGCAGACAATGGAGTGCGGAGCGCGCACGCGCGATGCCTGTGCACCGCCGACGGCGCATGGCCGTTCGGTCGACTCGCACGCATCATCGAGTCGGCTGTGTGCAGCTGGGCAGCCCGCTGTGCATCCGCCTGGTTCTTCTCCGCATCACCTAGGCGCGAGTTCTTGTACAGCGACCGAGTACAAAGCTCTATCGACCTAAATCCAAGGAGTTTTTCAACAGCAAAAGTCCCGGCCTGCTCCCCCGATCGTCAGCCACCCCACCCTCCATGCGTTAACCGCTGGAGCGGCAGCAGCTGGCGGAAAGTCGCGGCAGCAATCGCCCAGGGTGGCTCTGCGGCGGGCAGCGCGTGGTGGACGACCTGCACGGCCGCATGCTGACGCTGGACGCAGATCCGCGCCGCAGCCGCCGCCAGAAGCGGGTTGAGCGATAGGCCCGCAGGGGCCCTGCGCCGCCATGAGGGCCGAGGTCGAGGCGGCGCACGGCAGCGGACAGCATCGGCGATGCGGGTGGAAGCGGCGAGGCAGGCGACAGCGGCGAGGCGGGCAGGAGCCGCGGGTCAAGCGATGGCGCGGTGCCCGACGCGCCAGCGCAGCGGTCAGGCGGTGTTATGGACCAGGGAGCGTTGGCGCCCACGGCGGCGGTTGTGAAGGATAAGGCACTGTACACAGCCGAGGCGGACAGCGCCTGTTCGCAGGACGAGGCCGCGGGTCTGCCAGCAGCAGCGCGCCCCGCGGCGCAGCGGCGGCGCCCCGGCCAGGTGCTGCGGCGGCGGCATCCGCGCGGCCATCGTGGCAATCCTTTCGCCGCGCGCCGCCGAGGCGTCACCGGCGGCCGCTCGTGCCCAGTTGCTGGCGATGCAGCAGCAGCCGCAGGCCGCGGCTGGTGATCGGGGCCGACACTGCTCGCGGTGCTGCTGAGCGTGGCCATAGCCTGATGCTGCTCACGAGATCGCCGCGCCCTGGGCAGCGCTGGACGCGTGGACGCGCTGATGCCTCCGCGTACCGCCTCTGGTCGCTGCTCGCCGATGAGTGGGCATCGGCATAGATATGGACGCCGTCCAGATTCTGCTGAACATTGCGGTGATCGTTGCGAATGGTCTGGTCATTCTGGCGATCGGGTGGTTCATCGATCGCAGGCGCAGCGTGTTCCGCGAATCGAGCGATGGCATTATCCGGGCGACAATTGTCGCGTCGCTGGTCTATGTTCGCCTGACCGTTCCGCACGGGTCCGCTATGGAAATTTCCGGAAAAGGAGTGGCTCAGCACGCCAGCATGGCGGCTGCGATGCGAATGGCGGAGTCGCTGTGTTGCGGAAAGGGGTTCGGCGATGGACCGCCTTGATCCCGTTCTCGCAGCCGAGCGGGTCCGCCTGGCAGCTCGCGGATTGGGGCGCCGCCTGCCCATGGCGACGGCGGCTCCGTCTGGCGTCTGCCACCGGGTGCTGCCGCCATCCGCTCGATTTGCAGCTGACGGTACTCGAGTTTTTTGGAGGACGGTCCGCAAATGCCCAGTCTTGATAATCGCTGTTCTTTTTGTCGCTCATTATTTCAATATGGTGAAAATGCTTTGCCCGTCCTGCGGCGCAGCTCTCGTCATGGTCGAGCAACTCACCTTTCGGAGCGAGTCCTGGCGTTGATGGTGCATGCGGATGCGCAATGTACTACATCCTTCCTCAACTATTACACTAGGCTCAACACCGAGCCCATTTTGCTCAAACGTAGCCGGTGGTGCGGCTGTTGTGCTGGAGACCCTATCCGGTAACGGAACTTTTCGGTTTTTGCCCTCGGACAATACTGCTTTTCAGGCGGCCGGCTGGGCCTTGCGATCAGCAGGCCTGTTGGAAGGTATTAAGTCTGAAGTTCTGCTACTCATCGTGTTGGAACAGCTTGTGGTGGCATCCCGTTGCCGTCTGAGTTCGGCACCATTGCATGGGGCAATGACAGGGGTCAGCCCGCCTGCCGTCGGCTGGCATGTTGACCTCGGGCGACTGGCGAGCAGCAGCACATGCCACAGGGGCATATGATATCAATGTGCAAGCGGCGCACCATACATGGCCGACGCGCGAGAATCGGACTCTTAGATCGCGAATTGCGGGCGCTTGCTATACCGGTAGGTTGGGCAGCAGCGGACGAGGCAATCCACACGCGGGCAAGGGCAGACCATAACTGCGTTCAAGCCGGCGGATCCAGTTTATTGTCCTGGAACGTTAGCTCAATATATGCTGTAGTGCGCTGTCGACCGCAAGCCCGCTGACTGTGCCAGCCATACTTCACAACTGCGAGCGCCTGCTTCGTGCGTGCAACAGAGAGCCCGTCGATCCCTTCAGGTGATTGCCATACGTTCTTGGCATTGCCAGATGAGCACGAGTTGTGTGGTCCAGTGAGCTCGCCGCACTGCACTGCGGCGGCGGCACGCGATCGATAACATCACGTACCCTGGAGATTGACAGCCGGGGTAGTGCCATCACTGTTTTTTGATCTGGAAACATACATCCCCACTTCGCTGCCCGCTGCTGCCGCCGTCGACAGGCCAGTCATGGACGCGCACAGTCGCACCGTCAGCAGGGGGGCCGGCGCCAGCCAGGGCCAGCCGCGTGCGCTGATGCGGGTGGCTACCCGCACCTACGAGGACTTTGTGTGGTCCCTGAGCTTTGGGCTGGTCACTGTAGCCTCGGTGAGCGGGTCGTGCGCCTCGAGTCAGCGGCGCACGCACAGCTTCGCGGCCGGTCGACCTGCGCGCGCTGCACCGGTGTTGTCGCCATCCTGTCGGTAGTCTCGGCGGTCATCCCATCATGGATGCCACGCCCGCGCGGCAATGCAATGGCGCTAACCATGAATGTGGCGCGCCGTGCGTCCCGATTTGATTCAGGCCGTTTTGATTCAGGCGATAATGTCGGGGACCAGCTGGTCTTCGCACCAGGCGATTTCGTCGCGCAGCTTGAGCTTGCGCCAGCCCGCAACTGGTCGGGCACCGCGGCTTCGCCGAGCGCCCCACCAAGGTTAGCGGCCATGACAAACAAACGACGGCTCCCGGGGCGTGCGCGGTCTGCTGCGCACGCCTGCGGCGCATACAACGCGTGATGGCAGCGGCGCAGCACGGCGCACCTGCCCGCGCCCTGATCGTAGACAGGACGGGTCAACAGGACACGAGCAGTCAGGCACGCAGGCAGGCAGGACATGGCCAGCACGTGCGCTCACACTCCTACGCAGACAAGCGTGTCACCTGGCTCAGCGCCCCCGACCACGGTTTGGCAGCATGGCCAGCCATGGCTTCGATGTCTCCTACATCGCCGATATCGTTATCTTGCTGCGCTTTTTTCGAAACGTACCCTTCATCCCCGCCATCACGGTCACTCTGCCCGATGCATCGACGTACATCCGACACCGGATGCAGATGGCGCGGATCTGCACTCCCGGGCGAGCACTTGCATTTTCCAGCTGTTTAGTCCCCACGCCGCCATTTTCCAGATGCCGTCCACGTTGCCGCCGCACCAGCGGGCGCGGTACCGGCATGCGAGGAGATACCCTTTTTCCAGGCAAAGCGCGGCTCATACCTCGCTTGCTCGTGCATCGTGGCGGCGCCGTTTTTCAGACTAGGATCTCGAAGAAGCCACATGCTTCCTCGTAGCCGGTCCCTGATCGCGACTTCGGTCGTAACGATGTAATCTAGCTTTGGAATGGGCTCGTGTGATCACGACCTTGTACATGAGCTTTCACTGCTGCTGCTACTGTGCTCGCTGATTTCGTATGTGGTGGGTGTGGTGTGTCTCTGGTGTGTGTGCCAGCAATTGTGGTGCGTTTGTGTCCTTGCTTGCCTGCGTGTCCGCGTGTGTGTGTGCGCAGCGCGCGTGCGTGCGTGAGAGCGCGCATTGTGATTTATGCGTAGATGAGCGTGAGCAAAAGCTTGAAGAGTCCGAAGGGACGGACCTGTAGGGCATGGAACCACAGTCGGCCAGATGGTCGTTGCAATGAGAGTGACATTAGTCGCTGGTGACGCCAACATAGCGCTAGGGACTGCGTGCAGTGTTGCTTATCCGACGATCCGTGCGTTCGATGAAGCATCGTGGCTATCCCCGGTACTCGATGCCTCAGCCGGCGCAGAACTGGAGGTCGAGCCTAAAGGATTGATGGCCGGAGCGTTTGAGACGTGCAGTAGAAGAATGATGCCAGGACGAAGATAAGGACTCGACTCATCCTCGCAGTGCTGCAGGTGCGCCACGTCCATCATCAGGTCACTTACCATGATACCAGCTGCTGCACACCAAGTGGGCCCCACCTTTCGCTTTTGTCGATGCGTCGGCACGCCAGGCTGGCCTCCTGGCAATCTACGGCGGATTTGCTGCTTCCGCTTGTTTCACGAATTCGCAGGATGAGCTTCTGGGCAACCGCGCTGTTCCGATGGGCGACACGTGGCGGGTAATTCGCGCCACTGCCGCAGCCTGCCCTGCAGGGCTCGGCCCCACCCTCGAGCGTGACCTGGCGGATGCAAATGCGTTGGTAACCGCGTTCTGGCCGAACTGCTGGGCGGGATCGGTGGCGGCGCGCTGGTTGGTTGGACGATCGACCATTTCGCGGGCACGGCGCCCTGGGGCCTGTTGGCGGTACTGTTCCTCGGAATAGTCGTCGCCTTCAGGAACATATTTCGGATTGCGAACGTCCGGCCGACAAAGCCGGACTGACGGGGATTTAAGGCGAGGTATCGCGTGGCGGATCAAGGCAAAGTGGACCCGATGCACCAGTTCGAGGTGCCCGGCCCAGTTCGTTGTGACTGTTGCATGTCACATGTTGATGGTTGCTGTGCACAGTCACGAGTTGCCTTTACGACGAGCGCGCGTGGTCACCGTTGCCGTGTTTCACCAATGCACTGCAGGGTCGGGTTGTATCACCATACGAGCGCATCAGGCAGCGGCAGCAGCAGCAGCAGCAGCAGCAGCAGCAGCAGCAAGGTGAGAGCCACACCAGCAGGTGCTGAGGGCTGAGGGCGTCGAGCCGATGAGCGGGTACCCCGCCGGCGCATCGGCGCATCACAGTCACAAACGGTGGGGCTTGCGTGTCGCCACGCCAACAGCTCGGCGTGAGGACAGGCAGCCCGAACCAGGCGCGGCGGGCCCCATGAGCGGCGCCTCCTGCACTGCCGGCGCCCAGGAGGGCGGCGAGCAGCAAGGGCCGCATGCTGGGCCTTGCGGCCGCGGGCGCAGGGCGAGCGGCCTGCCAATGGGTCGTTCGGGCGCTGGCGGTGGCGGCGCGTGCGACCACCCGCGCAGCCTCCGTCGAAGCGGCAGCAGCGGCGGCGGCAGCAGGGGCAGCCGCCGCAGCCGCGACAGAGGGTTGCGCGGGCAGCGGCTTGGGCGGCAGCAGCGGGCGCAGGACCGCGCTGCGGCGCGTGCCGGCGGCGTGTCTGTGGTGATTTTGGAGGTGGGGGGTAGGCAGCAGGGCCCTGCGGCAGGGCCGCCAAGCAGTCCCGGGGCAGAAGCCACCAGGCACCTGGATGAAGCTGACGGGAAGGTGGTAGAGCTGCAGCTGACGGTCCGAGAGCCCCGAGAGCGCCGCCGCGCCAAGGGGGCGCGCTTTGCTGCGGCGGCCGCCGCCCGGGTCGCATCTGTCCTCGCGCTGCCGGGTGCCTTTGTGAGCGCTGCGCTCTCCGCGGCCGGCGCTGACGCGCCTGCAGCCGGGGATCTGCAGCCCCACGTTCGGGAGCCGGCCCTGGGGGCGTGCCGTCACCAATGGCGGTGCTGAGCAGCCTGAGGGCGTCCGCGGCCGCGGGCCGGCAGGAGCTGGAGGATACGATCGGGGCGGCGCTCGCGCAGCCGCTGGCGGCGGTGAGGGCCGGCTTTGGGTTCTTCGGCAGCCGAGCCAGCGAGGGCGCTGGGGCGGAGCCGGGCCCGGGCTCCAGCGCCCGCGGCAGCGGCAGCGGCGGCGGCGGCAGCGCAGGATTCTGAGCCCCTCCGGTCTACTGGGTGCAATGTCCCGCTCGGGCCCTTCCAGCACAGGCGCCTCGAAGGTGGCAGAGGCGGCCTTGGCGGAGCATGGGACGCCGCCTGCCCCGCCGCCTGTGCAGACCATGGGCTCAGGGCCAGACGCCACCGGCGCCGCGGCGGCTCCGGGAGAGGCGCAGCAGTGCCCGGCGCAGAGCGCCTGCGAGGTGGCGGCGAGGGCTGCGGCGGCTGCGATCGACGCGGCCAGAAGCCAGCAGGATGGCGAACAAGGCGGTCAGCGGCAGGCTTTTGTCGCTGGACGTGAAGGCCATGGCGACCATCGCGGTGAAGATGCCGAGCTGCGACAGCATGATCCAGCCGCGCCGCTCGCCAGAAGCGTGACGGCTGGTTCGGCGCGCCGCTGAGCACCGGCCGTCCGTGGTTTGTGCGCATGGATCGGTGCTAGCGCGGGGAGAACGAAAAGGGAATCAATTTCCCATCTTCGTCATGCCGGACTTCATCCGGCATCCATCACAACGCCCGTCGAATGGACCCCGGATCAAGTCCGGGGTGACGAAGCCCCGCTCGCTGTGGATGCCATCTGCGATCAGGCAGAACGGTGCAGGCGCTCCAGACATTGCAGCGACCGGCCGCACTGTTCGATTCGCCCCGCCACACCGCCGCCGGCGCTCTTGGCCCGGGAGACCCCGCCGCCGCCAGTCCCGCCACGGGGTGGGAGCCAATACTCAGCCCGCCCAGGGCCGCGCGCTGCGCCGGCGATGGCGCGCGGCTGCAGCTGTGGGTGCGCCAAGCCTCAACGACGGGCTGCGGCGTCGCGCCTTGAGACACTCGCGGGCAGCAGGCGGCGCTGGGGGCCTGGTACGGGCGGGATGCTCATCTGCTGCAGGCGCCGTGGCTCCAGGCGCCGCCGAGCGCGGGGGTGCCGTCGATGCGGCGGCGGCGGCGAGCGCCGAAGCAGCGTGCGCAGCGAGCGGAGGACGATGCCAGACGGGGGCAGCATGGTGCCTCGGGCAGCAAACAGGTGCAGCAATTCGAGCACCAGCAGCAGCCGCCGCCACCGCCGCTGCAGCGGCAGCAGCAGCAGCCTGACATGATGGCGCCGGCTGCGCAGCACCTGTCGCCCTTGTGGCTGCCGCCCGCCAGCTGGACGTCCACCCATTCGCCCTGAGCCTGCACCCGGACGCTTGCCGGCCGACCCTGCGGCACGAGGGCTGTGGCGACGGAGACATGTCCGACGGCTCTAGCGCTATGCTCTCCCCCCTGTCAACGTCTGATGACGTGTGCGGGCCGGAGTGGTGGACCGCGGCTGGGGACCGGCGGCCACGGCACGCTGCAGCAGCAGGGGAAGCACACACGATCGGAAGCTGTCGCAAGCTCGACACCCGAGGCGCAGAAGTGAAGGAGTTGGCGGCAAGGCGTCTGGTGTGAGCTTCTGGGCGGCAACCTGGGCATGCCCGTGCGAGCCTGGTTGCCGCGTCGGGCACAGGCGTGGCGCAGCTGCTGTCCATGACACTGGAGCTCCATGGGCAGGCGAACGTCCTGAAGCATGTGCGGGAGCCTTTGCTGTGCTTTTGCCGGTTTGGTCCAACCACGACCCGCAGCCGCCAGTCAGTGCGACCGGATGCCGCTGGTTTGGTCAGGGCGGCCTGCTCATCAGCACCTGCGCATCGACTTACCTCCCGTGACCGTGGCGCGAGTTCTTGCTGGAAATTGTAACGAGCTGGCAAGGAGAGAACGCATGCAATCGTTCCACCTTATGGCTGCAGGGTAGGCAGAAGAGCAAGAAATATCACATGGCCCGCAGGTGTTCTCGTCCAAGCCTGACCGGTACTATCGCGGCGATTCGACCGGGGCAATGGCGGTGACAAGCCCCTGACAAGGACGCAGTATGCACGCGATTGCAGCGATGGCCATTGGTGGAGCGCTACAGTATCCGTACTTGTCGACAGGAGGGTCGTCCCTACTTGCGGAAGCGCGACAGATGCCGCAGCAGTGTCGCGAGTAAGAGTGGCGCGCTACATGAATGTGCAGCCATCTGTTGCAGGTCTAACCTGGATCCGATAAGACGCTTCAACGTTGGCGATACGTCCTATCTTCGGCGCGTCCCCCATCATTACCCGATCACCCCGCTGGGCAAGGACGGCTCTGATTAGGCGAGCGTACCTGCATGTTCGCGTCGACATAAAATCGCGCATACACGGTTGATGGGCCGCAGAGGGACGGCCCCGGGAACCGGAGTCGCTCACAAGGTGCCAGGTTCAATGGCGGTGACCCATACAACGCGAGCCATCGCATTGCAGTTCATATCGAACACGAGTCTAGGGCAGCTGACGCGCGCGCTCGGGCCGCCGCTGCCGGCCCGCTGATCGCGCGCGCTTGCTCGACGCGCGCTCGCCCCACCTCCGCTGCCCCGACAGGACCTGGATGCGCAGTCGCGCAACTGATGCAATGCCGCCCCCTGAGCGAGGACCAGGTCAGATCGCTCTGCGCCAAGGCCAAGGAGATCCTGATGCAGGTGCGACGCTGGCCCCCATTTCGCCTCCGCGGCCCACGCCCGCCGCGGCCAGCGTGCCGAATCCCTCGCCAGAGGCGCAGCAGCCCCGCCCTACCCTTGCGCCCACAGCCAGCCGGACACCTCGCGGGGTCCCCATCCCCGCGTCGGCCGACCCGCCGCGCAGGAGGCCAACGTGCAGCCGGTGCGCTGCCCCGTGACGGTGTGCGGCGACATCCACGGTCAGTTCTCAGACCTGCTGGAGCTCTTCAAGATCGGCGGCAACAGCCCCGACACAAACTACCGCTGCATGGTCGACTACGTGGACAGAGGCTGGGCACCAGCAGACCAGCCTGGCCCTGGCGCGGCCGGCGGGAGGTGAGCGTGGGGGGTGTCGTGCGTCGCGTCGTGAAAGGAAGTCGTGCGTCGCGTCGACGGCGGCCCGCCATATCTCGACGGCGCGTTCGCCATCGGCGGGAGTGGAAGGGCGGATGCGTATCATGGGCAGGGCTTGCAGCCTGCAGCGATCAAAATCCCGAAAAGCGCATGCGGCAGGTGCTTAGTTGTTGCCCCCCCACCGCTCTTGCGCCCGCCGTCCATCGACGCTATTGAGCGCCCCCGCTGTTGTCGGCCTCGGTGGGCTGAGTGCGGGCGTGACTGCGGCTGCGTCTGTGGCTTCATCAGCGTGGTGAAAGCTTGGGGAGGCGTGGCCATCAGCTGGATGCTGATCCTGGATGTTGTCGTGCTGGCAGCTGCCAGCCGGCGCAGGCGGGCCGCAACCAGCTGTGCGCAGCGCCGATTGCAAGCTGGGCCGCCAATGTGCCTGTGTCCTGCGACTTGACATGTACGGCTGCACCTGTCCTGGCCCCTGGCCGCACCCAGGCCGCTACAGGGACCGCATCACCATCCTGCGGGGCAACACGAGAGCCGCCAGATCCACAAGTGTGAGTGTCTGTGCCAGTGGCAGTGGTGGGACGTGGAAGGCTGTGCCCTAGGGAGCGGGTCGGCGGAACGCACCTGCGCCAGCACCGCACTGCGTCGCTCACCAGGGGGTGGGCCCGCAGCGCCTCTGGCACGCACCTCTGCCTTGCGACAGCCTGGGCACCATGGTGGGGGCTGCCCTGAGGGACTGTAGTCGCGCGCGCACTTCGCTGCACGCACGCACTCAACCCCACCATTTCTCACCTGACGTGAGTTATTGCCGTTGAAACGTGTGCTGCCGCACATTTGGAAATGGGGCGCGATGCATGCAACGGCGCTTGAGCACAGTGCGTCCGCCGCCATAAGTCGCAATGGGACATGGCGTTCGCATCGTCGGCATCGATGATAGATTCCCATCGTTGCGTGCCCCTGCCCACGAGGCGGTGTCGCTTGCGTCCTTCCTCAACACTCACACACACACACACACACACACACACACACGCACGCACGCACGCACACACGCACACACACACGCACGCACGCTCTCTCTCTCTCTCTCTCTCTCTCTCTCTCTCTCTCTCTTCTCTCTCTCTCTCTCTCTCTTCCCGTCCTGGCCCC
>NNCB01000191.1:0-23372 GCA_002317545.1 Scenedesmus quadricauda | reverse complement strand
ACAACATCCATCAACCCAGGCGTCCAGGTCCACGCCTCTCCGATCTCCCGTCCCTGCAGCAGCTCTGGCCGCGGCAGGAGGCCCTCAAGGTCCCTCGTCAGGGCTCAAGGTGTTCGAAAGGCATGAGCTGCTGCAGCGGCCAACAAGACCACCGAGCCGTCAAGGCGCGTTCTGCTGATCGTTCGTGGAGTTGCGGGCGCGGCCGGTGACGCTGCGGCGGCGCGCGGTTCGAACTGCGCCCCGCATTCGGTGGGGCGAACCCGCTGCGCATCGGGGCCGGGGGGCTACGCGTCGTTCCGGCCGGTGCAGGAGGAGCATCCGCTCATCCTGGACGGGCGCGATACGCTGGTAGTCTGCGGGCGGCCCGAAAACGGGGCATGCGGCGCCACGGCAGCGCTTGCGGTCTTGACCTGGCGATCTTGCGCGGCTGCCGCCTCAGAGCAGGCCAGAGTCGGGTGGGGGTATGTGTTGGGTGGTGCTGCTGGCCGTCGACCCGCGTATCGCATCGCGTTGCGCCCAGGTGATGACGCTGCCTGTGGCGGACTTCACGCAGCTGATGAAGAAGCACAAGATGCACCATCCATAGGGCGAGCGGCAAGCGGGCGGCCCCAAGCAGCAGCAGCAGCAGCAGCCAAAGCAGGCCCTCAGCGCCGCCGCCCTCTCGGCGCTCGAGAGCATTGCCAGCGGCGGCGCGGTCGCGCGCCTCGCGCCCGCCGACGCGGCGGCGCTCGGCCTTGCGGGCGGCGCCGCGGGCGGAGAGGATGACGACGGCGGCGCCATCGCGGCGAGCGCGCCGCCGGCGGTGTGCGTCTGGCGGACGCGCGCCAGCCTCAGCGTATTGGCTCCAAGGCGGCGCGCGACGACATGCTGGAGAAGATCGTGGCCGCGAGGGCAAGCACAAGGCGGCGAAGCCGCAGGTGGCTGCGGCGGCGGGCGGCGGCGAGATCGCAGGCGTCGACTCGGTCTTCGGCTCGGTCATGCGAGCGAGCGCGTCGACGTCATCGCGCACCGCTACAAGGACCGCGTGCTGATCGAGCTCGAGCCGTCGCTCGACGGAGGACAGAGTGCGAAAAAAGCGCTCGACCTCACCCATGCCCTCGTTCGCCGTCTCGGCGTCGAGACCGAGCTTGCGAGCCTCGCGAATGCCGCAGACAGTGTAAGCCGCAGTCTCAGTGTGCATCTCCCCGTCAGGCTGACTGTATGGTGACCGAGTCGTATGTTGCTGAGGAGACCCCTAGCTGGGATTGAAATCGACGCGTTTCAGCGCACAGAGCAACACAGACAATGCACACACACATGCACACACACACACACCACACACATGAACGCAAGCACACACAACACATGCGCACGCACACATGCACGCAAATGCACACGCATCCGGATTATCAAAACAGCTGGGCCCCACCGACAGAGACGCGTGCAAAAATCATCGCACCTTGCAGGGTACGGCTGTCACATGACATCACAGTATTCAAGTCCTCGCTCCGCTCATAAACGCTAAAGGTGCTTGTTGCCCCATCTTGTCAAGACAGCCCCCGGCGCGGTAGTTGAACTCCGAGTCATCGGGTACACCTTGGACGCGCCCTGGGCGTGCGCGGCGGCGTAGACGCTTCGATCAGCGCCGCGCCGACGCTTTTGCGCGCACCTGCCGGCAAAGCGACGCGGTTGGTGCCGGAACATCGTGAGGGGACAAACTGGGCGTACATCATCAAAGTGCACCCATCGGCGCGCCGAGGCTATCAAGCTCGGGGGCGCAGGAGCGGCTGCGCTGGCGGGGCCAAACGCCACGATGAGCCCCGACTGTAGTAGCGGTTCTGTGTGTCGCAATTCGACAGTCGACCGGGGGCCCGCTGCGGCTACCGCGGGTCGACATGGCCTCTCCAGGTGCAGTAGTGGGTGGGTGACCAGGTCGAGCGGTGCGCAGCGGTGCGAGATGCCCAAAAATCACCTGGTCGTCGTCGCACGCCGCCCCTCTTGTGCTTTCGGCGACGAGGCCCGGGCCGTCGCCCTCGCCGCTGCCATGAGGGCTGCCAGGTCAGCTCGTGACGTCAGCGGGGACCTCGGCCTTGTACCTGCCAACGGGATCAGGGGGCGGGGCCGAGGATCGGTCTGCCACTGGTGACTTACCGGGGAGCCATTTCTCACAGCCTTGATCGACACTGCAGGGTGGCACCGCGACCGCGCCGCCCTCGATCCGGCGAGCGAGCGCGTTCAAGCGCCCCCTTTGTAAATCGTCCCGCCCTTCATGATGACATCCGGAAATTGCGCCTTCGGGGTGTCGCCCTCCCGCAGGGGTCGATCTGTAGCCAGCGGTTGCCAGGCGACGCGGCGCAGTCCGCGCCGCTGCTCAGGCCGCCCATCGCGCTGTCTTGAAGGGACATGGTCGCTGAGGGCGCAGATGCAGCAACGGCCTGCGGCGGTTGACGGGTGCACATCGCGCCAGTCAGCCCAGCGCCTGTGGGACAGGTCGACACAATCTGTATGCAGCTGCATACAGTAGCCCGATCAGTGACGAAGCGTAGACTCCGGCATACAAGTCCGAGCCAGGTTTGTATAAGAGCGTTCGAGCCTCAGCGCAAATTCCATGTCGCGCAGTACGGTAATCCGTCTGTTGTGGGTAGCTGAGCCATAGGCATATTACTGCTCAACCCTTCGAAGTCACGTTTACCTGTGGCAGGGCGCCGTGGAAGCGGCGCCTCGCTGTCCTTCACACGATGCTCACAGTTTTGCTGGCCTGTGAGCAGGCATGTCCTCGTTCAGAGAAAAATATTTTCGCTGCGTGCTATCAGAAAGCCTACGCCGCTACCCAAATGCTCGCTCGTCCGTATCCGGCTCCGAGTGCTGGGCGAACCCATGCATCAACCTGTTGTCAGGCAGCTGGTCATCAACCCCCAAGTTGCGGATTTGAGCTGCAAGCACCAAGGGGCCACCATGTGCACATGAATGCAGTCATGCAATCGAGGGTGCATTCCTCGGGTGCCAATCATCCGGTACTCAGAGGGGCAGTTCAATACGCTAAGCCCGCTCTTGCAGAAAGGCCTCGACTCTGCTTTCAGCGTTCTCATCATCTTCACACGGGATGCGCCTAAGGCAGTAGATTACTGCTTGCCCTCAAAGTGGGTTAAATCGCTGTTTGCAGCCTAATGCCTGGCAGCAACGCGTCAAAAACAGCCGGGTTTACCACACGCACGCTGCCGGCGACTGCCGAGGCGCCGCAGGTGCTGGGGGAATATTTCGCAACGGAGCGGGTTTTGGCCAGCAGTTGGTGGTTAACTAAGCTGCATATCCGCTAGAACAGTACGTCACTGTATTGCTCGGTGGTAGTTACTCGCATCGGTACAGCGGGAGGAAATGTGTGCATTGCTGTAAACCGATGAGAGGTACGGGTCAAGTGTGCCAACACCGTGTGCATGGCAAGGACGACAATCTGGTCTGATAATGCCACTCAAGTAAAAACGCAGGCATGTGCTGCATACATCCACAGCTTTGACGGCTACTTGTAGCCTACGGCGGCGAACACACCTGAGCCGGGAAACTCAACCTCTAAAACAAACATACCTCAACACTACAAAGACAAGGCCCAGCGCAAACTCGGGGCCAAAAAACGCGGCGGATATGGTGCGGATACACACAACGTCGTGATGGAGCGCGAAAACGTCGGAATGCAGAGGCAGGAACGCTCGCCGGTGGAGTCGCGTCTTCGTATTTTTCATATAGAATAACAGGGGTTGCTACAATAAAGATAAAAAAAATCAACGGCCGGGCTCATACGTGACCGTAACCTTCCCGGACTTCAGCGGCGCGCTAAGGCGTATAGCCAGGCGCGTGTAAGGAATGCCCTTCGCTGCTCTTCGCTGGGTTAACACACGTGAGGCTTGCGCAGTTCTCACCAGACCACGCAAGCCTTGCCTCACTGCATGGGGGCAGGGGGCGGCGAAGGAGCGCGAGGCAGCGGCATGATGGTGAGCTGGCCAGGTGTTTCATAGACCAGGTCGTCAGGCGCGCCTGCATGAGCTTTCTTTGCCCTGCAACCTTTGCACTCCGGCCTCTTAATCATAGATCAGCCCAAGCAAAAGGTGATGGCGGCGGCGGCGACGGCGACGGCGGCAGCGCAGCATCGGCTGCCCCGCACGCCAAGCCTCGACTCACCGATAGAGCGCCCCGACCTTGTCAGCCGCTTCCCAGCCGCCAGAGTGCCATCGAGGTGCGTGTCACATCGTCCCGGGGCAGGATGAAATCGTGTAACCGTCGTCCGGACGACGAACCGCCGCCGAAGTTGCTGAAGCCGCACCCGGCCATGCGCTTGCTCGACCTCGAAGCCGGTGAATTTCGCCTTGCCCGCGTTGATGATGTTCGTGCCAGCCAGCGATGTGGCGCGAACAGCCCGTCGGCGCTGGTGCCGGCGCGATCGAATGATAGACCGCAGCGCTCAGGTTGAGCGCGTTGCGCAAGCTCAATGCACGCCTCGTCCTCCGGTCTACGGCGCCCGCAGGAGGCGCGCCCTGCGGCGCGGGGCCGTCTGGTCGGCCGGTGGCGCGCCCGGCTGGTGAGAGGCTGACCGCAGCTGCAGCCCGCGCGCGGGAGCTGCGCTGTGGACTTGACTGCAGATGGCGGCACCGCCTGACGCAACCGGCGGTTCGTGGTGCGGACGACTGGGATCACCGCGCGCCCAACCTGCATCTTGCGGGGGACGAACGAAGCTGTTCGAG
This sequence comes from Scenedesmus quadricauda, assembly GCA_002317545.1. Taxonomy (NCBI): domain Eukaryota; kingdom Viridiplantae; phylum Chlorophyta; class Chlorophyceae; order Sphaeropleales; family Scenedesmaceae; genus Scenedesmus; species Scenedesmus quadricauda. Next base: position 18,660 of record NNCB01000191.1, on the reverse strand, counting down.
GAAAGCCTGGCATGCGATTGGGCTCATATCCACGGGTGCGTCGCTGCGCCGCACCGCGCACGACTGCGCAATAATTGCGCTTGATCATGACAAGCAGCAGCCACCTGCAGAGCTGCAACACGCCGCCCGTCAACACCTGTGTCAAGCCCAGCTGCCGGGCCCTACAAGCCAGCTGCAACAGCTCAGCGCCAAGAAGACTCTCAAACAACGCTGGTGGTGCTGCAGCTGGAGCTGCAGCTGGTGCCGCCTTTGCTGCAGCAGACGATCCTGCTTGCGCACCCTTTCCCAGCTCGCCCGCCTTGTCGACGAAACCCGGCAGATTTTGGCCGAGCAGGTGGGGGTGAAGGCGCCGGGGAGAAAGAGCGCCACCTCGTCGCGAGCCTGGCCCTTGAAATAATCGGCGGTGCTGACCTGTTCGGGGCCGTTTTCGGTGACCTTTACAAAGGTGGCGTCGGGCAACTTGTCGCCGGGCTGGATCGTCATGGTCGGCATCCTTTTTGTTGAGGGGATTGCAAGCGAGACATTGGGTCGCTTCTTCGCGCTCGGGCTCAGCTTCATGGATCTCGCTAACACCTCACAGCTCATAGTTTAGACAGCATGTCGGGGATCATCTGAAGCAGCTCACGGACACGTATGATAGTAGCTGGCGATATGGCTACAACGTCATAAATACACACGGATCATAGCCGGAGTCACCAGTTTCCAGCGAGCGAGCATGGGAGCGAGCTTGCACTCACGTTTCCTTGCGCATACCTGGCGTCAGGTTGCCCCGCGGCAGCTGACCGCACTCTGCATCAGCTACTTGTGTCGGACTGCGCCATCCTGATTTCCTGCCTGGGTCTGTACGGGCTCATTGCGCTGGTGACGCAGCAAGGAACGCGAGAGACTAGGCAGCGGGCCCGGCAGTGGGTGTGCCAGCGTACTTACGGTGGCCAAAAATCGTCGTCGCGCAACATTCAGTCCGAATTTTTTCCGGACCGAAGATGTCTTCGCCAAGATGGGCGCATCATTGCCCGTATTGCCATTGGAGCAGTCCAAGCGGCAATGCAGCAGACGTTGGCCAAACAAGCGCCCATTCTACCTCGACCGTAGTTGCGTTCCCAGATTCTGGGCATTGAATATTCCTACATTAATATACTGCAGATGTATGTCTAGGGCATCAATCATGACCTCCCTGCCCAGTTCATTGCTGTCTGTACCGATCTGTTCTGAGCACGATTACCGATCAAATCACATTCACACTTGGAGGGATCAAAATGAGCGTGTGATGCAAGATCCATACAAATAGCCAACAAACTCACGTTGCCTGAATTGAGACGCAATCCTAACGTGCTCAATTCTGCCTAGACGTCTAGCATCCTATATCACCTGTGCATGCCTGCGTTATTCCCCACCCTTGAAAGTACACCTGCAATCCCTGCTCAAGCCACCATGCAAAGATGCATCTGATCCCTCCACATGTACACTTGCGCATCAACATTCATTGTGTAACCTTTATCAGAATGTAGGATGATGAACACCGTATGCACATCTGCCATACGCAAGACGGGGCCAAGACACGGCACACCCTGCATTCCTCGGGTTCTGAGCTAATGTCAGGAGATCTTGGGCACCATATGTCACGTGATCCAAGAGCGTGTTTGAGTACGGGGCGGCGTCAGCTGCGACAATCCGAAGTAGAGAAGCGAATCCAGCTGAGTGCAGCTGCTCCCAAGTTCCAAGCTTGCATTCTTCGCGGATCGCGGCCAACTACGATGCGTTTCTGCGCACAACATTTATTGTGTAACCTTTACAACGGAAGGATGATGAATACCGTAAGCACATCTAATGCAAGAGCAGGGACCAATTTGCCGTGCTTAAGATCAAAAAGACACTGGGCATGGACTATAAGAAGCAACTGGACACTTTACTCAAAAAAGCAAATGTGGATGAGCGGGGATTAAGCTGGGGTAAAGACTCCTACGACTGGTACCGCAACCAGATGGCCACTACCTTACTGGCTTACCAATTGATCGAAATCCTTACCGCCAACTACGATGAGATCTGATGTACAGATAGTCGATAATTTTGATTCGAGTTTCATCTCTATGAGGAAGCGAATCAACGTTGGATTGAATTATACGACCGCGCGCGCCAGATCTCTCAACCGTCATCGCGGCATGCCGCCCGCGCGTTGTATACTTCAGTATTACAGGCGATCAATAGATCGCTATGCAGTCTTCGTGGCCATCGGGAGCAGGGTTTGAGCCTCGGCAGCTTGACGACAGGCAACAGCACCAGCAGATGCAGGCTGCGCTCCCACAGCAGCAGCACCCACTGCAGCAGCACCTGCAGCAGCAGCACCTGATGCAGCAGCAGCAGCAGCAGCAGCAGCAGCAGCAGCAGCAGCAGCAGCAGCAGCAGCAGCAGCAGCAGGGGCGCCTGCAACATCAGCAGCAAACTCCGCATCAGAACCCTCAACAGCAGCAACAGCAACAGCAGCAGCAGCAGCAGCAGCAGCAGCAGTGGCGCCCCCGACAGCAAACGCTGTCGCCATGTTGGCAGAACAGCGACCAGCAGCGTGCACCAGTGTCGCTGATTCCGCACCGCATGGCGAGACCATCGTTCCTGGCATCGAGGATATGTGCCCCACTATACAATACACAGCGGGACTTCCAGCCACCACGCTGCAGACCTACGCCAGTCCCCAGCAGCCTTATGGTGGACCTCAACACGGCTTCAACCGTCATGGCAGGATGATGGCCCAATGGCGCACATTGACCACAGCCTGCGGGTCCCCTGGCGCCGTCCTTCGCCAGCCAGCCACCCCACCCGGCACAGGGGTCGGCACCGCCGCCGCCGCTGCAACCATACGGGGGCTTGCCAGCGCGCAATCACTTGGGCAAGCGCCGGCACATGGGCCTGGAATCGATCCAGGCATTGCCACTGTCGGCATTCGAAGGCGGCGAACTGCGCGCCGTGCGCGAGCTGCCGCGGTGTTGCAGCCCTCATCCGCTCGGCGGGCGCGCATGCGCCGGCATGCGCACCTGACGTCGCATGCGGGGCCAGGCGTGGTTCAGCAGCCGCCCAAAGCCCATGCAGGTACATCGCATGCGCATCAAGGACCGCAGGGATGCATTACCCAATCTGCATGCCGCCCTGGCGCTGATCGAACGCGTCGATGCCCTGACCGGTGCTGCCGTGACGACCATGGTGGCGCCGCCCCGACAGGCAGCGGCAAGACGGGTGCGCATGCGTGCAGCGCACGGACGCTGCAACTCCAGCCGTAGCTGGGGATGACTGCGCCTTGCAGAGTCCCGCGCCCCTGTTGGTGGGAAGCTGCGGCCCCCAACGGATCATCATGCTGATCACTTGAGCCCAACGCCGCCCTTTGCGCGGCAGGTGTGATGGAGCTGGCGCTGCTGCGGCTGTGGGGCAAGCGGCTGGATGCAGAGGGGCAGCTGCAGCCGCCGCAAGGGCGCACCAAGGCCGTCTACCTGGCTCCCATCAGGCAGGCGGCCCGTGCATCCCGCATCCTTGGCGCGCTGCCGCTTGTGGGCATCTTAAAGCTGCATGAGCGCATGCGGTCAGCCTTGAGCCGTTTGACAGCTCGTCCCTCATCGTGCGCGCCGGCGTGCAACGGCGCCGCCTGGCCCCTCGCAGGGCTCTCGTCCAGGAGCGCCACTTGGACTGGTCGGCGCTTTTGGGCCGCTGGGTCTCAGTGTTGTGGAGCTCAGCGGCGACAGCGACCCCGAGCCGCGGGAGCTGGAGGGCGCGGACCTCATATGCACCACGCCGGGAAGTTTGCTGCGCAGGCGTTTATCGGTCTTGCGCTGGATAGCGGGCAGGGAGAGGCCCCAGCGGGCGTGCCCAGGCTCCTAGGCATGCTGCAGGCCGTGCCGAAGCTCGCGCCTGCCACCATTGGCGTGCAAGTGTGATGAGGCACATTCATCAAGCCGGGAGCCGTTTTGTCACACCTCTATCGGCCAGATCAAACCTCCTCGACTCCCGGCTCCGATTTTGGTGAGCAGACCAAACATCGCGACCAGCCTGGAGCGGGCAGCCGGCTTCCTGGGCGCCGTGATCGGCGGATGTAGTCAGCTGGCGGCATCGCGTTCTTTGAATACTGCCTGGCCGTGCCCGCCAACCGTCTCGGCAGTGCCCTTTACTCCGCGCCGCAGCCACAGCTCTCTCGTTGTTGCGTATGGCCTCTCACTGCCGCCTCACACAACCTCGTGCACCTCTACCCACAACACCAGTCGAACGACACCTGCTCTTCAATCAATCTCCAAACACGAGTAACTCACACCCCAGCAGGATAAACCCGAGATACACAGCTCCCATGACGAGGATACTGTTGCGCATCGAGCCAGGTCCAGCTGCTGCACGAGGCCGGAAGCGGCCGTGCCGAGCAGGCCGGCACCTTCTGCCGTCGTCAAAAGCTTGCCGGCCTCTCCAGAGGTGGCCGGGGTGAGCAGTCGGGCCGAGCGGCGAAAGAGACGCTGGGTGACCCCAGCCGCCCCAGCAGCGCCCGTCAGGCGCGCTCGATAAACAGGCCGCCATGGCCGGGAATGAGCTTGCCCGAATCCTTGACCCCCGCGCGGCGCTTCATCCAGCTTTGCGCGAGATCGCCGAGCTGCGCGAGCAGCCCCATGAACAGGCCGATCCACAAGGGCACGCCGACGATGCCCGGCCGCGGTGCCGATTGCCGCCGACATCGGCGCCTGCGATCATCGCCGCCGGCATGGTGCGGGTATTCGGGGATGAGCTGAGGCCGGTCAAGCTCACAACCCATGTCAAGGTGCGCGCCTGCGCCGCCGCGCCAAGCCGTCCGCCTTGACATGGTGGAGCTGCGCCGTAGCCTGACCAGCCAAGCCAAACGCTCATATGATGCTCGCGTGACTGCATGTCTCCGACTGGTCGATCTGTCTTCTGGCCGTTTGTTCAGCAGAAAGGCTCACGGCCTGCCAAGAACGATTTCCTGTTTGACGTCGCCAAAGCGACCAGGTGTTTGGCGTTGTGGCAGAGCACTCCAAGGGGCGACCCGCGCTGGTCTTCTGCAGGTAAGTTTGGGACCCGCCTCGGGGTGTGTGCCGCTGCCCAGCATGCCCTCGCATTCCAAAGGCTGCCACTGCCCCAGCGCATGTCGCCACTCTCCGCATGCCGCGTTTGAAAAGTACCCCCGTCAGTGCCACCACTGTCCATCAACCCACACCAGCAACAGCCCGATTGCGATCAGGATGGCGGTTCTCATCGTTTCGGTTCTCCCGTATCAGTTCCTGAAAAACAGAAGCCAGGCACCCAGGCGATCGCCACGGGCACCGCAAACACCACGGCCAGGACCGGCAATTCCTGGCGCACCGTGTACGGCCCGCAGCACCACGCCGATGCGCAGGTTGACGACCGCCACCAAAAACAAGGCGCTGCAGGTCGGGGATCCAGGGTCACTTCGCAGGGCAGGCTGGCGTCACTGCTCATCTGGCGGCGGCTCCGCTGGCTGGCCAGCTGGTGAGCGGACGCATGCACAGCAAGGTATCTTCCTCAACATCATCGTCGGCTGCGTCGGTTCGATTCTGGGCCGCTTTCTTGTTCGGCCGCTTCCTCGGCGGCGCATTGCGGGGGCGCACCGCTGTCTGGTGGAGGGGCTGTTCAGGGAGGCGGCCGTGATGGTGCTGGTAAGCCTGCAGGGCCAGGGCTGCAGGGTTGGGGTGACGGCGCGGGCACATTATGTAGGCGCCGCAGATCAAGGGAGTTTCCGCCGCATGCCGATCATGGCCGCCCCGCCTCTATCACGACGGCAAGCTCGTTCGCGATTGCTCGGACGAGGCAGTTCCCGGAGATCAGGGCGACGGCTGCTTCTGCTTTGGGCCGCAGTGACCACCCACGCTGGCGATGGCGTCAACCTGCCGGCGCACCAAGCGGTGTCGAGGGCACCAGCCGGGTGAGATGCGCGAAAGGCAGCCACACCCGCGGCTGATGCCCCCTTTCACAGGCGCAGCCTGCTTCATTGGTTTGTCATTTCGGTGCGGCGGCGAGGCACCTGGTTGGCTCTGCAGCGCAGCTGCGAGGAGCGAGCTGCACTGACGTCCCTGTCGTGCTGCACCGCGCGTTGGCGGCCGCGACATCGGGCCCGGCGAGGCGCCAGGCTATGCGGAGTACGCGCGGCACGAGGTGCTGCAGATGGCGGGGCGCGCGGGGCGGCCGCAGTTCGACACGGAGGTGCGTGGCCGGCTCGCTAGCGACAGGGCCCTGCTTCCGCACCAACCGAGTGCCTTGCGTCGCGCGAGCGGGCAGGACCTGCTGGCGCTATGGGCCCCTCACGCCGAAAACACATGTACAGCGCAGGGCGTCTCTGCGCCCGCACCAACAACAGCGCGACTCCGAGAGCAATGAACCTGACTTCTCTCGGGATCTCTTCGGACGGCCGCCTCGGCTATGTGCTCTTCTACAACCTCGACAACCTTGCCCCTGTGACTGCCGGGTGCGGCTGTCATCATGACCCAGCGCTCCACGGCGGCGCGATACGGCCAGCTGACGGCGGGGCAGGAGGAGGTCGAGAGCTGCCTGCAGGATTCGGTGGCGGAGCACGTCAACGGTCGCCCGCGGCATGGCTCTGTCGCTGCAGACTGCCAGGCCTGCTTGCCGGGTATCGGTCTCGTGCGTGGCCAGGAAATTCAGCGCCAGCTGGTTGATGTGCTGCACTTCGTCGTAGCCCTGCTCCACCACTTCGCGCGCCAGCATGTGGACCGGGACATGGCCACTCACCCGCAAGCCCTTCGAGCCAGGTGGTGCTGGGCGATCGTGTCCGGCAGCAGGCCATCGGCGGATAAGACGACCTTCCTGTACGGCCGATCCGCACGAACCCGTGGAGATACGGGTGGGCGGCGGGATGGGTGCGCACTTTAGAGGGGATGGCGCGCTGAGGCGCCGCGGCGGATGTGTTGAGTCGTAGCGGGGCGATTTGCGAGTACGTTTCGCGAGATCCACCGTTGCACACTGAGAAGTTGAGGCTCTGGAGCGGCGATGAGACGACCGCCGCCCGACTTTTTGCGAGATGGTGAAGGCTTGTACCCCAGCCTTCCAGCCCCGGGAACGCTCCATCTCAGGTGGAGCCCATCGACCGGCTCGTAGTACTGCGACGACCACTGGTACACCATGCGGTCCAAGATTGCAAGTGTTGTGCAGTTGCGTGGGCTCAGTGTTCGTGGGGCATACTTTGTACTTGTTCCATTGCTTCATATCTGCGCGCATCTGGTCCGAACTGTTTCATAAACGCGTTCATTTCTGAAACATCCTTACCGGCCCCTTTAGCAATCCTGTTACGGCGCGCCGGAGTAATAATATCCGGGTTGGCACGCTCTGCCGGCGTCATAGAGTCGATCATCGCTTCGATACCTTTAAAGGCATCAGTCAGGCTGACTCATGCGACACCTGATGTCAAAAATCTGAGCTAGGCCGCGACCGGCGGGGTCTTAACGACACTGTCTTTGATGGAGCAACGGACCCATGTCAGTGGAAACGGCTGTTGCTGCCGTATGTCCTGCGCCGCGCAAATGAGGAATGGGGAGGCCGGCAGGCGATGGCACTGCAGTTCGTGCGGCTGCCGACGATGGTGATTTGGCGCTGCCGCGCGCGTCATCACGATGGCGGCGCTGACAGGGACGCTGGCGCGCGCCGACGAGTACAAAGGCATCATGCTCAGGAGGTGGCGTTGGGCGATGTCGACATGAGCGGCCGCATGTGGGTTTGTGTAGGGGTATGGTGTGTGTGTGTGTGTGTGTGTTCCAATTGCAACCTGTGCTCAGTATGTCTGCACTCTGCCATGAGGATGTTCATCTTTTGTGCCTCTTCAATCATCAGCACCAATCCCTCCCAAAATGCTCGAATTGAATCTTAATGAGAATTCAAGATTATGGCAAACTCTTGGGCCTAACACAGGCCTTGAAGAAGCTGCTCAACACCATCAACCACCGGCCCTACGCCGAGGGCGGCTGCCGCTTCCCTGTGCTCGACCCGGCGGCCGTCAGTGGCGGCAACGGCGGGGCCCCTAGGAAAGTGCTCGCGCGCATACAGCGGCCGGTTGAGAAGATCCAGTATTCGTGCGGGCCATTTGGACGTGGGTATAAAGAGAGAGAGATGTCGAAGCGGGCTGTTCCGCCCGATCTGGAATGCTCTAGCCCGCAGGGACTCTGCCTGAAGCAAGCCACTGCTTGTGAGTTATTTGCCTGGCTGCAGCCTTCTTATCCACCGGCCCAGCATCACCTTGATCAGCATACTCTCCTCTCCTCCTGCAGGTGATTCTATCCTTGCTCGCCCTCCCCCCGGTAACTCACGTCCAGCTCAACGAGGCGCTATACTTCCGTCAGGGCCAAGGCCCGGGGGAGGCGCTGGACTACTCCATCAGGCAGGAGCAGGACCAGGTGGGACGGGGCCCGGCTGGGCTGCACTGCGGCGGCCGACGCCGCAACCGGCGCCGCGATCATCGAGGTCGCTGCGAGAGAGATCGCAGCCTTCTTAAGCAGGTTCATCATTTTCTCCGTCCACTGGATTAGTCTTGTCGAATCATACCAAGGAAAATCCCCCGGTCTGCTTCTGCCAGCGCCTGCTGGCTCATGGCTCAAGCACTTCGCGTCAGACGGCCGCCTTGCCGCCGCGGGCAACGCCGGCTGCTTGGCGCGCCATGCGGCAGCGCTTTTGGGAGGACAGCGGGCAGCAGTTCAGGCAGCTGCCCAGTGTGGAGCGTATCATTGGGCACAAGCTGCAGGTGGGCCCCTTCAATGAAGCATGGTCGACGGCTTCGGGGTGGGGGCTTCGTTGATTAATCGTCCTGCGCGGCCTTGGAGGGTGCATGCTGTGGTACGCCTCGTGCGGCACTTGTCAAAAGGACGCATTCGAACACCGCTGACCGTGCTGACAAGCTACCTTCGCCCATGCGCCTCCAGCAGCGGCCGGCTTTGGCACCCGGCGCAGCTGTTGGCTGCCGACCCCCGCGCGTCGAGCTTGCGCCGAGGTGCGGCCGCGTGCGGCTGACTGGTGATGACGGCTGGGCTTGGGCATGGGCCGACGCAACCTCGAAGCTGCCCGACGTGCCCTCACCCTGTGCCCACCAACTCGCATTGGCCATGGCCAATCCATTGGCGCGACGCTGAGGCGAGATCGCCGAGCCCGGCAGCTTCAACCGCTTCAACCGGCTGCGCGCGATCACCATCAGCGCGGGCCTCGCGCCCGGCTACACGATGGGCGAAGCCCTGGCGTGGACGCAGCAGGTGGTGGACGAAGAATTGCCCGAGTACGCGCAGATCGACTCGAAGTGGCGACATCGGGCAGAACACAGTCCCGCTGCTCGCAGGATCCTTCCTGCGAACGGCGTCGTGCCGCTCATGCTACGCGCCTTGCTCATGCGACGCGGCCCTCGAGCTCGCAGTGGCGGCAGACGCAGACGGAGACGGTGACCTGGGCGGCATCGCGGCGGCGAGCGGCACGGCGGACGCGGCCGCCACGCTGCTGGTCGGCTGCCGAGGGAGTGACGCCCTGCTGCTGCACCGCAACGTGCGGCGGGCAGCTCCGTCGCCCCTCAGGTATGAAGGCTGTCGCGTGCCCCCGCTGCTCCAGCACCAACCGCGCAACCTGCTGCTGAAAGATTTGGTCACACCACAAGGCACGCTGTTATCACTACTCCGTGCGCGCACGTGACGCCGGGCCAGTCATAGCCTTCACGAACGATTTACCCGCCCGCCGACCTCGCCGCAGCCTTCCGCATCTGGCGTCGCAGTGGGCAGCCATGATCCGGGCGCCGACGCGCATGGCGCCCAAGTCGAAAGTGCTGTACGGGCGCACCATACGCTTCGAAATGGCGCTCACCGCCGCGCACCGTCACTGCCTACCGGCCAGCAAAGCGGGCTCGGCTCGCGAGCAGCTGCGGCGCTGACAGCGGGAGGCAGGGGAGGAGGGACGTGGCGGCGCAGGGCCTGGGGAGCGAGGACAGCCACATCCTGTGCAACAGCGTCCGGCGGCTGCGGATGTCAGAAGGCCGCGGGCCAATCACGGCGGTGCGCGCGATGGTGCCACCGCTGCAGTGGGCCGCAGCGGCGTGAGGCCGCCGCCAGCGCAGCCGCCGGCCAAGCGTCGCCGCATGCAGCAGCCGCCCGCCGAGCCTCCCGCGCCGAGCGCACGCGCCCAGCAGCTGCCGGCGTGCAGCTGCCGCGGTCGCACGGCGATGGTATTTCGGAGGACTCGCATCACGAGCAGCAGCGCCAGCAACGACGCCTCAGCCGCTGGGGCACACTGTGGCTGCAGATGGCGGCAGCGACGGCGCGCGCGCCGTTCGACTCAACAAGGCTGGCGCGGCAGCATGGCTCGGCCGCTTTCATGCAGGATGCCAAGGGACCGCGGTCAACGCCAGCTGAAGCCTGGCAATGACGCCTCCACAGCAGCCGAACATCATCAGCAGCAGCCAGGCGAAGCCGCGGCTGAACTTCCACATCTTCCACGACCACGCCGACCGCGTGCACATGGCGGTGATCGCGCAGATGGTCAACGTGCTGCAGGCGATGATCCTCACCGACAAGGAGAAGATGCTGCTCACGCCCACCTACCACGCCTTCCACATGTATCGCCCGTTCCACGGTGCGACCACGCTGCCGGCGCGGGTGCGGAACGCGCCCGAGTATCGATGAGCGTCGACGCCATCCCCGGCATCAGCGTGTTTGAGGAGCTTTGTGGCGGGGCCAGCTTCATCGTCGGCGACGGCGGAAATGAGGAAGATCAAGAGACACCCTCGCAACAGCGGAGGCAAGCAGCACCTGCGAGGCTCCCACCCAGCTGTCCCGGTCAATCGGCCTGCGGTCGGCGCGGCAAAATATCCGCGCCGTCGCGCGGCGCGGAGCCGTCGCGCCGGCTGAGCCAGGGATCAAGCATGCCGAGCGCAGGCATGCAGGTAGGCCGCAGCCGGCGCAAACAGAAGCACTGATCTCAAGCATCCGCTGCTTCCGGGCGCCGACCAGCCGCGCGGTCGCAGGCGGGGCCTCGATGGCAGGAGCGGCACCGTGCCGGCGCCAACCAGCTCCAGCAGCGGCGGCGCTGCGCCCGCCCCTGCGGCAGCGCCTATGGCCCGCTGGGGCCGAGCAGCCAGCGGCGCGCCGCGCCCAGCAGCGGCGCCCTCGGCCTCTTCATCGCCGCCGTTGGCGGAGCCTCATGGCCCCAGCGCTTCCTTGGGCTCCACGCCCGATGCGCGCCGGAGCTTCGCCGAAGCCGTGGCACCCAGCGCGGCTGAACTGGAGCGAGCGGCGCCCAGCGAGCGGTCTTGACTCAGTTCCAACGGATTGCCAATGCCGCAGCCGCCCAGCCCATTTCACCTCGAGCGACCATACCGCGCGGCCTGCTGGGAGGCGCGCTTGGCCCCAATAGAGGCGCAGGGCTCGGGAAGATGGGCCAGGGCCGCGGTGCCGGCAGCAACCGTCACCTAGCATCACGGCGGCACCGCGGCAACCGCAGCGGCAAGTCCGCGCGATTCGCCTTTGACAAGGCGGTGAGTCGAGTTGACTACAAGGGTTCAATTGGAAGCTGGACACCGCGCGTGCGGGCTGCCGCCGGCACTGCCCACGGCACTGGCTGGGCGCGAGCAGCGGCATTCGCAGGAGCGACCCAGCAGCGTGCTGCTGACTGTGCCCCACGTGTACGCTGCTGCCTTCGCAGCTGCAAGCATGAGTTCGACGGGCGCAGCCAGCCGGGCGTGTCGCATATGCAAGACAAGGGGTCAGCCAGAGGATCAAGCCTGGTTGGGACGCCGCTGCACCACCTGCGCAATAACGCGCTCGCAATCGCAGCGTGCCGAGACTCCCTCCGCAGCAGCTCAACACGAGGCAGAAGCAGCTGGCCGCAGCGTCGCACAGACTCGGCCAATTCGTCGACGATGAAGCGACGCCGAGGAGGCAGGTCGCGCGAAAGGCGTCGCCTCGCCCGGCGCCCGCGCCGACTATGCGCCTCGGAGCAGCAGCTGCGTAGCAGTGGCCGCCCGTCGGTCACGGGCCTGCGGTAGCGCCCATTCAAGCCATTGCCGGGGCCACAGAGCGGCAGCAGCAGCAGCGCAGCAGCAGCAGCAGCAGCAGCAGCAGCAGCAGCAGCAGCAGCAGCAGCAAGGGGTCGCTGGTGAGCAGCGTGGTGGCAGCGAGCATGTGACCGCTGCAGGGTGGGGTGCTGGCGGAGCAGCGGTGGCTGCGGCTGAGCCAGCATCGGTGGTGGACACCAACGGCGGGGGCGGCAGCAAGCTGGAAGCAGCCCAAGTGGCCGACGATGCGTGACCATGGACAGCGTGTTTCCATTTATGAATGTAAACCAATCAAGAATGAATCAGTCAGGTCCCCAGACCGACCGGGCGGCGTTTAACCGCGTCACGGCCGACCGCACGGGTACCCCGCTGGAAGGCGATTCGTCCGCTTGTGCCCATTCCGGCCGATGCGCAACGCGCCGCCCTGCGCATTGGGCTTGAGGATCTCTGAAGCACCTTTCATGAATCGAGATACCGTACACGCGGTCGCTTGAGATCTGTTGATTCCGGATCAGGCGCGTTCTGTCGTGGCTCAGGCTGTATGAGGCTGGCAGTCCACGCTCAATTTGCAAAAATCCACCCTCGCGGCCTCGCCATGAGATACCCCCCTCAAGCTGGATACAACTCGGGCAGGCAAGCGTTTTGCGTTCACGGTAGCGCCGACTCATGCCGCTGCTTCTTACTGCCATACAGCGGCTCGCCTCGATTATACAGCGGCCAAGAACAACTCAAATTGCAGTCGCTCATTCACCAACCGTGCCACCTCCTGCCAATCAAGCCATCGCCAGCCACTCGGACAGCAGCTCGCCGGCGTCGGTGGCCGCGCCGCAGCGCTGGCGTCAGACATGCACGACACCCTCATCCCCGGGCCACTCCACGTGCGCGCGGCCGAGGCACCGCAGCGCTCGGGTTATCCTGCACCGGCCGCGAGGCCGGAAGGCTGCCTGCGCCGTTGGGAGCCCGGATAAGATGCCCGTTATTGCGAGGCAAATCCGTCGAGGGCGGCAAGCGCCCATGTCGCCAACTACAGCAGCAGCAGGTGCCAAGGAAACTTCGGTTTCGAGCTGCGGACGTTGAAGATTTAAGGAATATGGTTCTTGATGAACTCCCATCAAAAAAAACCTTCCGCAGACATCAATACGGGCCCGAACGCTGCCTTTGTTGAAGAGGCGGCGCGCCACAAGGCCCATTGTCTGCCACGCGCCGACGCGCTCATTGCTGGAGTCGGGACGCGCGTATACTTTGCAGGCCAGGGCGGTCAAGCCGGTGCGTATTTCGCGTCTCAGACGAAAAGTCGGGCCAGGACAGCCGAGTGAGGCGGGCGTACAGAGGAGGCCGCAGGGCTGGCGCCTCAGCCTGCTCTTTTGGCGGTTGCGCATCACCTGCTGCCTGCGGCATAGCCAACGCCTGGACCGCTCAATTTGCTGCAGCGCACGTCGAATTCCACCCTTGGTCGTGGCTTGCAGCTTATCACGCTGCGAGGAACATGCACGTCAGCCTATCGCACCAAACCCCAGACCGGTGCCGGCGCCATTGCCCTGCGGCCGAGCAGCGAGGCTGAGTCGAACGCCGCTGTCAAGTCGGTCGTGACGGGCTCTTCGCCCGCGTTCTCGAGCCAAAGGGCGGTTGCGGGAGCGTCGCTGCGGATTTCCGGATTGACGGGCCAGAGAAGGACGGATGCCGGCTGCCTCGCATCGGCGATGCTGGCGGCGGAGAAAAATGATCCGAGCGCCACTGCCTCCATGAGAAGGCGCGTGGGGGGGGGGGATGCGCATCACCATGAGAGAGTCACCGTTAGCGTGTCGCCAAAGGTTCCCGCAGGCATTCCGTGTTGCTGTGCAGCAACGCATGCGTTGCCCGCACAATGATTACAACCCTCCCAACCCTCTGCCCCTCCGCCCCTCCCTAACCCCCACCGCCCCACGTCTATTGGCGCGACCATCGAGCCGCATGAGCACAGGCCGCATTGGTCTGACCGCGCCACCAGGAGTTGCCGCTGCTCTCTATGAGCTCTATGCGGGCGAAGAGGCCTTCTATCCTGGGCCGGTAGGTTTGACGCAGGCCGGCTTCGTCACGGCAATTCGAACTGCTTCATTATCCAGCACCGGAGCTTGAGGTCTTCGGCGCCGGCCAGCAGGAATACATCGCTTTCCTGGCATGGCTTTCTTGTGATTTCCTGGGCACGCTACTTGCACATTTGCGCAGGTGGGGGCCGTGACGGCGTTTCGTCGACGTCCTGCCGCGCGGCGCCGGCAAGGGCGCTGCAATGGAGCACGTGCGGTCGCGGCTAGGGCTGGGGTCCTCAACGGTGGCCTGCGGCGACGGCTCCATCGCCTGTTGATGCTGCAGCAGGTGCGCGATTGCGTGCGCTCATGTGCGCATCAGATCGTCTGCTCATGTGTTCCGGGGGGCTGGGGCCGGCGCAGCGCTGTTTGGTTGCGGTTGCTCATGGGAGGCCGCACCCGCGCGGAGCGCTTAGCAACAAATTGCAGTTTTCCGGCCGATGCAGCGCTGGCTGATAATTGCTCCGGTTTTGAGCTGGACCTGTTTTGCCGGTCGTATGCAGCTGCATTCAATTGATCGTCATCTATCGCTGCACCCCAGTCAACCTTGCGACGTATGTGTCCCGAAACAGCCAGCCCGAGGTGGTGGCCTGGGCTCGCAGGCGCACGATGCAGCTCAAGGGAAGGCCGCGAGCTCTGCGACGGCGATCCTTGGGAGCGCAAAACACTCCAAGAGGAGTTCACTTGTCGCGGCCCGATGCGCAGGCGGCTGCGGCATCCTGGAGGGACTGACGCGCTGGGGTTCAAGCGCGAGGGTCAGTGGCCTAGGGCATAGCTGAAGGGCCCGAAACCCAGTTGGATTCAGCTTTACCCGCTACATCATGTCCATGTCAGCAGTGCAGGCGACCGCGGATGTTGCAGCTGGAGTGCGGTAGCGATGTTGGACTGATCGCTCATTGATTTGTGAACAGGTCGGCGGCTGCCAACAGTACCCGTTTCCTGGAATGTCTGTGACTTGGACTGTGCTTTAAATTCATTCGCAGGAAACGTTCGCTACTGACAGGATGTGGTGTTGGATTGCTGTCCTCGTGCTGTGGCCTGTACCTGGGAGTCAGAGGAAAAAGTACGCATGACGCCAGGGTACTTTCTCATTATTGTTGGCAGGTACTACTGCCGCATCCTGGGCATATAGTACCGATCGGCAATACTACACCTGCCATAGCAGTAGTGTTGATAAGATCCGCAATCACGGAACGTGAATTTTTGCTCTCCTCACATTACAGCATGCGCACTGCTATTTAGCGTTTTTCTGTCAAGGTGGAACCGAGGCTGCTGGGCAGGTTGGCGCTGCAGTGCTCAGCAAAGCTCGGGGGGCGATGCTGCGTTCCACTGCGGCGCTGACGAAGCGCGCTCCCGCGGCACGCCGGCCGCAGGTCCCAGCTGTTGAGTACGTTGAGGGCAACGTAGTGGAGGAGTGGAGTGGTGAGGCCTTGAAACCCCATGCGCCAGCTCGAGCTGGCGCACGCCTTCGTTGAGCAGCCGGTAATATTGCGCCGAGCTTTCAGCAGCGACAGAGCCGATGCTGCTGCAGTCAGGACCGTCCATCATGCTGCAATCTGGTCACTCCGATCTAGCTCTGCCCTGCCAACGCCCGCGAGGCACTTTGCACTGCCCACCCACAGGTAACCTTCGGTCCTCGACGCCATCAGATGAGTTGTGCCGTCGACATCTGCGATGAGCCATGGTTTCCGAATGAAGTTGCGCCGTTTTCAATAGTTCACGTGAAACCATTCACACCATGCACGATTGGTATGATTGCTACGATTTGCGCAAGAAAGCCGAGTCCGTGATTAGACCCCTGCACCGCACATGGCATTTGTTTGGCTGCCCCAACTCGCCCCTCGCCCGCCCCCGAACAATCTGGCGACTTTCTTTTTCGCGCTCAAGTAGATTACAAACCGTCCCTCACGTTTCTACAAATGTATTGGATAGGCAATAAACGTCCATGGTCTGGAGGTAGACTTCATGCGCGACGGCGCCCCGAGGCGCCGCGGGGCTGCGCCGACCTGATCGATCACCTGCCGGCATGCGCCTCCGACCAGACCCGTTTGCGGATCCGCCCGTGCGCACGACCTCCCTGCGACCTCGGACGACTGCTGCCTGGCCGGCTGCGCGGACGGCCTGCGGCGGGTGATGGGGGGAGGCGTGGGCGGGGCGCTGGGCGGCGGGGTAGTGCCTGAAATATTCACCTGGCTGGTCGCCGGGAATAGTTTTTCTACAGCGGTTTATAACGGTCGTGCTACCCTGGTCTTACCCACATGGGTCTGTCCCTGGTTCCAGTATAACAGGTCTGTCTGCGCGTTTTGATGCTGCGCCTTCTCCCTGAATGTGTGCTACGTCGTCCCGACTGCCTGGGCAGGCGGCGCACAACAGCTGCCTGCAGGCACTGGTCGAGTCCCTCTGCCGCGACCCCAGAGCAACCAAGTACAAGGCCGTGCCTGTGAGCGCCCCCTGTCGCATGCGTTGCGCTCCACGGTGCTTGAAGCACGCATGGTTATTGTGCACGCATCAACCTGTGACTGCAGATGAACCGTTCCTGTGTCGATATGGTGATCGGGAGCGGCGCACCAACAGCTGCTGCGGGTGCTTTAACGGGCCCGGATCTCAACAACGGGTGCTCGACCGGCGCCGGAAATCAACAAGGTATCATAATACCCGTCAGCAAAGCCGCGATATGCTTGACTTTCGCGCTCCAAATCGTCATTGGCCCGCTCCGAAGCGCCGCTGCGTCCGCGAGGGACACGCGGCGCAACCGTTTCGGGGCGCTGTTGCTCCGGTCCATATCTGTCAAGGAGCGTGCCATGAAGGCGCTGACCAAGACGACCGTTTCGGCGAGCGCCAGGTTTATGTGGATAATGTATATAAGCAGGCACACTTGTAAAAGTCAGGGTTCAGAGCTTCGCCTTGCACACTCGGAATGTGTTGTCACACCACTGGGCAAAGATGCCGCTAGATGGTTGCGGTGGCCTGCCATTCCTAAGTCGCTTTCAGCTGGTTCAAGGACGCTGCAGAAGCTGAGAAGCGCTGGCAAGCTGTCACCCGCTCGCTCAATGCCCTGCAAAATAAGTCAATGGTCCTTGCCAGCCGCCATGCACACACTGTGATCTACAGCGATGTTGCGCCTGCCTCGCGATCTATATGAGACTTCCTCACACTGCAGCGCGTGACCGGCTTTTCTGGACGCAAGAACCCAGTAATTGCCTCATCATACAGCACTACGGAGCAAATTCTTCCCTCGGGGCTCGGCTGCGCCGCCCCCTAACGCTCCAGCACTGCCGGTTGCCGTTGATGGGCCGCCCCGCGTTGACGCGGATGACGCCCGACTATAACCTCGCGACGCGCCACCCCGATGTCGTGAAGGACATGCGCGCACGCTTCGAACAATATCGCCGGACTTTCGAGCCATTGGGGCGCAAGAATGAGCCCGACCGGCTTCCCGGCGGGAAAGCCCTGCCCTGACCCATCGGTCATTGCCTGTGCCGGCCCGTCGCTGGTATCGGGATCGAGTTGAATCCAGTCCGGGGCAAACAGATTGCAGTCGAAAGCGGCACCGAAAAGAAAAGCGGGACGGGCGCATGTGGGAGCGTGAGACCTGCGTGTATGCCCTGTCGTGCTGAGGGGATCAGGGAGTAGCATGACAGTCCATAGTGAGAACAGTATCAGGGCTGCGGTAAAAAATTTCACCAATCCTTTTAATTGCATACCAAAAATTGTGTTAGGATTTCCCCCAGACTGCATGAGCACACAGCGCGCTCTCACGCCGGCTCTGCCGGCGCCGCTGCTGCGCCCAGCAGGGGCATTTTAGATCGGCCTTTAAGCGAATTGTCTTCGCCATTTATGACCGGTCAAAGGAGGCAGCAAATATACAAGCGTTTAAAAATATTCACAATAACCAGGCTCCGACATGTTGAGGGTGACATAGTTTTTGTGTCACACTCAGTGCGCCGAAGGGTGGAACAAGTTATGGTAAACAGCGCGCCGCACAACGCTGCTTGTGGGGGTTTCGCTGCGAGTGCCGCTGCCGCCTCCTTGGCGCTCCTGCCGCTGCGTTCCTCGTCCCTCTGCCTGCTGATGCTCCTGCTGTTGCTTCTGCTGCTGCTCCTGCTGCTGCTGATTATGATGACCTGCACCCTGCCCATCCTCCTTCCGCACCTCCACCTGCCGCTGCAGCCACTGCACCAACTCCCCCACCTCCACCAGGTCGAGCGCCCCGGCTCATCCCATATTCGGGCGAATCCCAGCGCATCAGCATTTCGAACCCGACCAGCCGCCCGCTCGCGATATCGACCTGCGGCTCGAAATAGGGGACGAATTCGCCGCGCGGCATCCCGTCGCGGATGCCGGTTTCGATCTGGTTGCGGACCTGCACCGCCATTTCCATGCCGGGTTCGAACCAGGCGCGGCGCGCTCGTCCTCGCAATGGGGATACAGGATAATGGCCGTGACGGGGCGAAGAAGGGGCATACATATCGCTAGACTCGAATATCTCTATGTGCAATGCATTGCCCATTGGATTTCACTTCCACGCGCAGCGCTTTGGCTCGCGAAGGAAGATCGCGCGGCCGCCACGCC
>NNCB01000190.1:0-23466 GCA_002317545.1 Scenedesmus quadricauda | reverse complement strand
GCCGACGGCGGCGCAGGCGGCGGGAGGGTGGAAGGCGGCCAAGGCTGCGGCGGGAGCGCCAGGCGCAGCGGCGGCGGCGGCGGCGGCGGCGGCGACGGCGTCGGCGACGCCGGCGGCAGCTGCGGCGCAGTGGCGGGGGCGGCGGCGGCGGCGGCAGCAACGGCGGGAGCAAAGGCGGCCGCGACAGGGGCAGCCCGGTAGAGGGCGGTTCGCCGCCGCCGGCGCCGCCGCCTCCGGGGCCTGACCCTGACGCCGGCGCGGCCGCGGCCGTCTTTTTCGGCCTGTCGTTTGAGATCACGCCTATAACATCCCCGTGAAGCTTACGGGGGCGGTGATCGGGCGCCTTGCGGCCTGCGGCTTCCTTGCGCCGCGACGCCGGTTGTCGCGGTGCGGGCGGAACGGCACGGCGCTGAAGGCTGGCGGCGGTGGGGCGTGGCGTCGAGGCGATCCTCGCAGTGGCGCGCCAGGCGCCGGGCGCGCCGCGGGCGTTCAGGTGCGTGGCCGCGCGCGCGCGGTCCCGCGCGGAGGGTCGCCGCGCAGCGCTCCGGGGTCGGCGGCGCCGGCGGGGCGGGCCCGCTCGGGGGGCTGCCACGGGCGCCGCCAGCAGCCGCGGAGGGGTGGCGGCGTGCAGGCTGCCGCGGGGGGCACACTTTCGGCCAACCATCCCTGAGTGCAACTGTGCGAACGGCGCCGCGCCAGCCGACGATCTATCTCCAATCCATCGGACGCACACCCGCGCCGACAAGTGGCACGACAGCCTTATCTCGTCAGGGCTGCACCGCCTGCTCTGACCCCTAATGTGGGCTGCAGGGTCGTCGCCGCGACCTGCGCAACGAGGCCGGCGGCGTGGTCGATCGGCGTGCGGTGAGTTGGGCGGCTCGCACATGCCGACACCGATTGGCAGAGCAAACTCGAGTGGCGCCGCGATACCGGAAGCGAAGAGCGCCGCCAGTGGGTGTCGACCAACCGCTTTTCGCACAGAGATCGACGAAAGCTGGCGGCTCGCGGCCCGATTCTTGCCGGAAACCAGGACGAGGCAAGCTCCCGGGATCCGGCCACAATAGTCAGTCAGAACCGGAGGAACCTGACGCGCCGCCGGCCGCCGAGGCGCCGCCATCGCCGCCGCGCGCCCGGCTCCCGGGGAGCCGGCATGGCCGCAGCCGGGCGGCACGGCCGCGATGGCGCGAGGGCACAGATGGCGCGCGAGGAAGCCCGCGCCTCGCTGCCTGCAGAGCATGCGCCGCGGGTGGCGGCGCCGGCCACATCGTGACCGAGGGCTCGCTCGAGGCGCCGACATCGGTCGCCAGTGGGGCGCGGCGGCGGCGACGCCGACGGCGGCGGAACCCGCAGCGCGTCCGGCCGCTGCGCCTGTGGCGCCGCGGCTCCTCGTCACCTGGGCAATCTGCTGCTGGCGGCGCCGACCCAGGCGATCGGCGGCGCCCAGCGCTCCGCCCGCCGCCGTCGCGGGGTCGGCGCTTCGCCGCGACCTGGCGCGGCCCTCATCAAGCCCCGCTGCTGTGGCGCAACGGGTCAAATCCAGTGAAGTGGGACCTGTGCCCGTGACGAGCCAGGCGCAGCAGCACCAGCAGCAGCAGCAGCAGCAGCAGCAGGAGCAGGAGCAGCAGGAGGAGCAGCAGCGCGGGGCGGCAGCGCCGAGTCCCTAGTTCTGGAGCTGCGACGGTTCGCGGCCATCGCGGTCTCCAGCGAACGGGTGAAACTGTCGGTGCTGAACTGTTCCACCAGTTGCGCCTGCGGCGCGATCACCAGGGCCGTGCCCTGCTTGACCGCGACCGGCGCAGCTGCGGCTGCCGCAGCAGCCGCACACCACCACCAGCAACAGCAGCAGCAACAGGAAGAACAGCAGGTTCAGCACCAGGCGCGGCGGAATCAGCAGCCCGATGCCGAGCATCGTGCGGGCGATCGGGCCGCGTCGTGCGGGGGTGCTCAGCAGCAGGAGCCGCAGCTGCAGACGCCTGCTGGCGCCAACGTGTTGGCTCCCCCGCAGCCCACCGTGGCGGTCCAGCAGGCAGCTGTGCCCGCACCTGCCGCGGCGCCCATGGCAGCTGCGGCGCCGGCCCCTGCCGCAGTGCTCGTCGCTGCTCCAGCGCCGGCACTTGCCGTGGCTCCCCTGGCAGCTGCCGCGCCGGCACCTGCCGCGGCGCCCCTGGCAGCTGCCGTGCTAGCTGCCGCGCCAGCACCTGCCGCAGTGCCCGCGGCTGCTTCAGCGCCGGCACATGCCGTGGCACCCGTGGCAGCTGCAGCGCCCGCAGCCGCCGTGGCGCCCGTGGCAGCTGCAGCGCCCGAACCTGCCACGGCCCCGGCGGCAGCTGCAGCGCCACCCGCACCGCCCTCGCCGCCGGCCATGGCCCCGCCGGTCGCCAAAGCGGCCCCCGCGGCGCCGGCGCCGGCTGACGGGGATGTGCCAGATCTGGATGATCTGAGTAAAGGAGCATCAACGAGATACGGCAACCACCGAGCTGGTGGATATACTGCATACTCCAGCTCATTCATAATACAGATAAAAAATGTCGCTCACCGAGCCGCTGGCTGTCGGACCACGTCTGGATCGAGCCGTGCACCCCATCTGTGAGCCGCACCCTCCTCCTGCCGTCGGCCCACTCCCCGCACTTCTCCCTCGTCCGACTGAGTTGTGCGCCTCGTCGATAATTTTCACAAACCTTGAATTGTACACTTCCAAACACAAACCCCAGGTCGCGGTAGAGCTGCGCCAGGGGGACCTGCACAGCTGCCTGTCTCGCATGGTGCGCGCCGCCAACGCCCGCGAGCAGGCCGGCCGCGTCGCCGACGCCAACAGCTGCGCTCGGCGACGCCCAAGTCGGCCGCGCTGCAGCGCGCGCAGAAGCGCGGGCTCGTCGAGGGCCGAAGCTTATCATGGGGCGCTGCGGGAGCTCCTCGCGTGCATGGGGGCGAGCAGCCCCCCAGCGGCTCGGCGGCAGGGGACAGCGCGAGCTGAGGCGGGCGGCGGCGCGCGACGCGGGGGCCGCGCCGCGTCGGACGGCGCGCGGTTCCGCCGCGCGCGCCGCGGCCGCGAGGCCGCGTGCGTCGTGCTTGCTCGGCGCGGTGGACGCGCGTTTGCGGCCTCGATGATCTCCGATTGGCCTTGTACATTGTTTGTGGCTTTGTGAGCGGATCATGTGTTGCTGCAGTCGGCGCATGCGTCGGAATCGCAGGAAGCGAACCGGCTTTTGCGCCGCAGCAGCTTTCCCCCTTGCTTTCCTTTTCGCCCTGTCAGCGTTATTTCTGCCCATCCGCTCCTGCCACCTTGCTGCACAACATCACCGCCATGCGTTACCTGTAGCACTCCGCCCGTACACGATATGCTCCATCGGCTTTGCCCGAAAAGCGCCTCATCGCTCGCCGTAATCTTTGCTTATGCGATGAATGTTCGATCGCGCCGTCCTGACGAACGCACCCGGCGGCGGCTGCGCCCGATCGCGCCTGCATCCATGAGCGGCTGGATTTGGCAGTCGCAGGCCAACCAGAAGCGCAGCGCAGCACGAGCAAAGCGGGTGCATCACCAGCCTGCGGTGCCGCCTTGTAGCCAGGCACACGCCATATCAACAAATCGGGCGAGTTTGGTAGTGGAGGCAGTAAGCTGTGCCGTCGGGGCAGCCGGCAGGAAAGATTCCATGATGAAGGTCTGTCGGTGACGGGGCAGGCGCAAGGCGAGGCGCCGCGCTCAGCGGCTCGCGGCTTCGGGGGGAGGCCGCCCCCCTTTTTCGTGCGCGAAAGGCGGGCAATGCGCTTCAACTCAACATGCTTGACCGTATCGGTGAACCGTGCAATTTCATCGACGAATTGAAGCAGCGGAGTTTGTCCCCCGACGCGGAGCAGTTGGCTCGTGGTTGCTGCAGCTGCGTCGGCTGGGGGACCCGTGGGGGCGAGCGGGGCGACGGCAAGAGGGCTGGCGGGGAAGGGCAGTCCGCCGGCCTTGCTCTGGTCTCCGGATTCCAGGCGCCTTCTCACGCAAAAAATGGATGCATGAAGGCCTTCTTCCATACGCTTCTCCGACACAAGGGCTGCATGGCTGACTGGGATGCATGCGGACGGTGCTGCTTTTCATTGGCGCTGCGTTGCCGTGCAACTCAATGGCAGATCTGGGCTCCAAGCAGCAAGCGCTCTCATTGTTTTGTCACATCCACGAATATCATACCCGAAGCCGTTCTGCCCAATCGAACAACCTTGGGAGGCCGAACTGGCCCGAGCGCCCGATTTGATTTGTTGTGGCATAACGTTACAGTCGACACACACTCACACACACGGCGCTGATTGGCAGCGCATCACTTGGAGTTGAATGAGGCATCGCTGAAACCGAATCACCGCGTCTGCCCGATGTTGTCCATCCACAGCTGCTGGCTCGCGCGCAGCGGCTTGACGCCGTCGTCGGCCGCGGGGCCCCAGTTCATGGTCACCAGCGGCCGGGCAGCCGGCTCCTGGACAGGGACGGGCCCGGCGCCTTGGCCGCCGGTTGCCGCCGCCCTGCCGCCGCTCGGCGCCGCGGCCGGGGCCGCGTGGAACAGCCAAGCACCATTGCCCTGGCCGCCGGCGAGATCGCTCCACCATGCGTCGGGAAGCCGAGCAGCTTGCGGGCCGGGGCGCGGTCGCCGCCGGGCGTGCGAGCCTCGGCGAGCGGGGACAGGGCTGTTTGGGGGTCAGTGGGGGCGGCTGCCAGTAGGGGCGCGTGAGTGTTGGGAGGGTGTGGGTCGGCTGGTGCTGCCGCAGGTTGGCCATCACCTGCGGCAAAAGTGTTCCATTGGCAATGCTGTATGCGTTTCGTTCGGCATCGAGAGTCGTTGATGCTGCAGACCGGGATGCATGCTGGCCACCAAACCGTCCGCTCACCAGACATCGCCAGCATGCGGCGAACGCCAACCAGGTTGCCCCGATGCGAGATGGGCCCCGTCGGGCAGGGACAGTTTAGGCGCGTGATCTGGCAGGTAAGCGGTACTGCCCCATCCAATGAACACGGCGAGCGTGAGAACGAAACGAAAGCTTAGTAAAGAGCGCTGTGGATTCATGAAAAACGAAACATCTACGCTCACATGCACAAAAATGCGAGCAGTTAACACCCGTAGGCAGGCTGCGCCGACAGCGACATACCTTCGTGTCCGCACGTCAGAGCTTGCTGCTGGCAAAACCGCCCGATTTTGACCAGGTGCTTGCCCTGCCACGCGCATTTATATTCCAGCATGGCTATGAAGGTCCCCCAGGCGGCATCGCTGATGGCGCGGCTCAGGCGGCTGTTCTTCAGCAGGCCACCAATATTCAAGTTCTCGACACAGACCGTTTGGTTCTCACGGACAAGGCGGGTCAAAACCGAGAACACTTGTCAACCTCCTTTGCAACGTCCAAATCTTGTCAGAATGCAGATTTTGGAAGCGGCTTGATTTAAAATGCGGTTTTTGGTGGTGTTAACGACCCTGATGCTGCAAACCAAGGCTGCAGCTGCGCATCTCACCGGTGACCTCACAACGCCAAGGTGTGGGAAGCGCAGCCCCTCAAGCCTCACTGATGCGTAGTCATCACGCATAGCGATGCCTGTTGGTCTGCAATGCCTGGGCAGCCAGCCATTCACAATATCAAGGCGGGCTTCCGGTTTCAGGAGCCGGCCCATACATGGCCCTGTGAGGTGTCCCGCATCGAGCTGGCGGCTCGTCTGACGATTGTGCGTTGTCTGATAAACGCAAGCAGCTAGAAGCCTGGGCACAGAGCAGCAGCGCAGCGGCTGTGGCGATCAAGGCAGTGCAGCAGCAAGGGCAGCGAAAAAAGTTGAAGCCCAGCACCAAGCTGCCATAGTGCACGACAGCCGTCCGCAGGGCGGCCGATCAGGGCGCAGCCAACTGCGCTGGGGCCAAGCGTGGGATGAAGGCTGGGCCAGAAACACGCCATACTGCCTTCGTTGGCAAGTGGCATGGAGGCCCACCACACCCCCGCCGCTTCGGCCCGCAAACTACCCCCAGCCTGGCTAAAGTTGAGTGCTTGGTCGGGACGGGAAGCCAACCAGAACAGGCCTTTGCTACGGATGATCCCCGCCGGGAAACAAACATATCCAAAAACGTTCTGGATAAACGGTCGGTGATCGCGAAAGGCAAACGATGCGATGCCGTACTCCTCCGTTTCGGGGGTATGGCCCTGGCCCGACTGGTAGTTCATGTCAGGGTTTGAGATGGCTACGCCAACTCAAGCCAGCAAGTAGTGCAATGAAAGATTGGGATGCAGCGAACATCACTTGCCGGGACCGTCCGGTCTAGAATCCAGCATTTAGCGGAGTACCAAAGGCGAGCGCCTCCGCATCACCATCGTGTGAGTCAGCGGTAGCACTGCGTTCAATCCGCTGTCTACCAAATACGAAACCTTGCGCATTCTATAAGAATCCAGCTCTTTTCACATTTTACTTCTTTCAACCGCGACAACAGCGGTGACGACAAGCCGCCGTCGAACTGGTTCGCGGCGGTCGACCGCTTCCATGCGTCCAAGCTGCTGAGTGGCGTTGGGTGAGAGGTGCAGTGTTTCAGCATCAACAAGCGCTGTTGAGAGCGACTGCACACACGATTAGCCTTAACGAGCCCGACGCAGGCGCTGTCTCATGCGCCAGTCTGCGCAACGCCTGATGCACACAAAGCAGCAAGCGGTCGGCCCGGAACGCCAGCGAGGAACCAAGGAGCTCAGCACCACAGCGTAAATGCACCGACGAACCACAGCAATTGAACCGTTGTGTCACCGCTCATAATTGCACCTCCAGCCCGTCATATCCCGGTTCGACGCCCGGCGGCAATTCGGCTGCCAGATCGTCATAGTCCATCGTGTTGTCCATGTGGGTGATGATCGCGCGAGGATTGCCGCTGATTTAACCGCTGTCCAGACTGCTGCCATCCTGGGCTGCCGTCAGCGGAAAGCGGTTGTCCCAAGCAAGATTGTCCCCAACGCCAAGGCTTTCCGCCAACGCCTCGAGGCTCTCGCGATAGGCTTCACCCTCGGTTGCCACCAGAAAAACGCCGCCGACCATACCTGCAGAAAACGTCCGTGCACTCCTTCTGCAGCAGCCGTCGACGGTGCCGTGTCGTATCCCGTCCGAGTCACCGGCGCCCGATGATGACGCACGCCGATCCCGCAGCGGGCCAAAGTAGTACTGGCCCAGTCCGCCAAGCTTGTTCTTGAAGTAGCGGCTCGGGCCCTCAAGGGTAGCGAAGTCGTCGAGAGAGAATGGTATCAACTGCGGCATGTGCACAAGAGGGATTGCTGGGAGCATTAGAGTCGCGTAGTAGAGGTTGAGATGAGAGTGAAGAAGCTCGCAGTGACGCACGCAAGTGGGCGCGAGCCGGGCGACCGCTTATCGCCGGGGTTGCAGCGAGGTAGGCCGCGGCTGATGGGATGCGGCCATCACTGTGCCCAGGCGCGTGCGCCGCGAGCGAGCCCGTCAACGCGCCACTGTGCAAATCGAGTGGGTGACGTCATCCAATCGCTGCTTACGGTTGGGTCGAAACAGCGGAATCCCATGATTTTGGGGAATTTACGGGGAGGCCGCAAGCGGTGGCCTGGGGCAGCCGAAGGTCGGGGTCGGGGGCGTTGTAGCTGAGGCGGATGTCGCCGAAATATTGGCCGACGGTCGACTGGGTCGGGCCGGTGAAGCTCGAATCGGCGATGCCGCGAATGAACAGCATGAACGCAGGCAACCTGCAACACCGCAAGCCACACCAGTTTCAGCGGCCCATAGTGGAAGTTACCCACCTCTCTAAACCTTCACAATATTTGCCCGGATATACGCCGGGCCTGCAGCGGCCAGAGCAAAGCCCCAGGGCCAGGGCGAGCAGAGCCTTGTTGATCGTCATTTTGAATCTTCCTCGTCTGTAGGTTTGGCAACGCGCTTTTGCGCGCCGGGCACATGATGACAAGCCCATGACTAGTGTCAAGCGGGTTGGGGTGTATTTTTTGTAAAAGGCAAGTTAAGCGATTTCACGCGATTTCAACGGCGATTGCGGTGGCCTCGCCGCCGCCGATGCACAGGCTGGCCACCCCCCGGGTGCCGCCGCGCGCCTTCAGCGCATGCAGCAGCGTGAGGCGCGCGACGCAGGGACTCTGTCTGATGGGCTGGCGCGGCCCAGGCTGCGTGCGCGCGAAAACCGGGATACTCTCCAACCTCGAACCACTAACGCGAGGTTGAGGTCTTTCAGCGACGAAAGCTTGGCCCAGGCGTCCGGAACGGACCCCGTCAGCTGGTTAAATCCGAGGTTGAGCGCCGTCAGCTGGCCAGCCCGGACCACTCTGGTGGCAGAGGGCCCTGAAGTTGGTTTTCTCTGAACGGAAAGGACGTGGATCTAGGGGTATTAGGGCTTAAGGCTCCGAGGTTCAAAGGTTTTGCTCTGCTCGGGCACCACGTCATCGCCGGCCATTCGCCGTCAAAGGGCGGTCCTACGCAGGGTTGTCAAACCAGCCGCGCGGATCGTCGGGATGAATCCACCCTTTTTCGATCCAGGCGCGCAAGGGTGCACTTGCCCGGATGCCGAAATAGTTGAGCGAACAATCGGCGCGTCCCGACGCGAATCGGGCATGTTCGAACCAGTCCGCCGGGAATTCGGCGGTGCAGTCGGTCATATATTTGCCGCAGAACACGCCCAGCGCCAGCATCTCGGCGGGGGTTGAGGGCGCGCAGCCTGGCTGCCAGCCCCGCCCACGCGCCGGGCAGCTTGCCTCCCACCTGCCACCCACTAGAGCAGTTGCCATGCATTCATCGAATAGCAGGGCTTGCAATGAGCGATATCGGCGATGAAAGGTTCAAAGATGGGTGTCGAACCACTCTGGGCGACCGCAGCCGACCAAGGGGGTCACGGTGACCTGTGGCCGGCTGCACCAACAGTACTGGTGCGGCGTTCGACCTCATCCGCTTGTGGGGCCGAGGAGCCTTCCAGACCTTGCAGCAGATGGAAAGCAAGCACACTGCTTGCAGCTTCTACCAGGCTTACACATGCCGGCCGGTACCCGTCATCCGTTAGAACGGAACAACGAGATTGTAGATCAGTCAGCATCTTCAGCAAGATCGGCTTCACCGTAGCGGAAGGCCCTGAAATCGAAGATGACTGGCATAACTTTACTTCGTTGAACATGCCTGCCGATCACACTGCCAGGGAATGCAGGATGTGCGTGAAGTAGGTAGCCAGGAGGAGATACGGAATTGTTGAGGAGGTGCGTCGCGGAGACATGTGTGGAGAAGACGGGTACCAGCACGAGCTGCGCCCCACCTATGCCGCTGACGCCCCCACCACACGTGCAGCCGGCGCCGCCGCGTCGCGACGCGCGGCGGATTCACCTCAGGTTGAGCGCCTTGAGCTTGGTCAGGGCACCCCAGCTGTCGGGCAGCGCGGCGGCCAGGTTGCCGCCCGCGAGGTTCAGCACTTCGACTGACGCCATTCCGGACAGCTCGGAGGGCAGGGTCCCCGACAGCGAGTTGCCTCTGCGGTTGCAGCCAGTGCGGGGCGGCGGGAGCAAGAAGGGGAGTTGAACTTGGGTCCGGGGAGTGCCAACGCATGGTAACAAGCGTGGGGAGCCGAGCGAAGCAGGTGTGATGTGGATGCTGCATGCTCGTCCATTCCCACGAGGCGCAGACAGCACTTCCAAAGAATGCTGGGAACTGGCAGCCGCTGCCGCTGCCCGCTCGCTTTCCAGTGGTAAGGTCAGAGAGGGGGGGGGTGAACGCGGCGCCTTTGCCGGTGCCTTCGACCGCCAGGTCGGGCGGCTGGTCCAGGCCGACGGCGGCAGCATCATCATCGACCATGTCGAATGTATTCCGCTCGAAACGCAGGCAAAGCTGGTCGAATTCCTGAATACGGGCGAAGTCCAGATGATCGGCGGGACGATCCGCCAGAGCGTCGACGTGCGCATCATCGCGACCAGCGCCAGCCCGCGCAGGCTATGGCCACGACGTCGCCCGCCACGTCGCACTTGACCCCCAGAACGCCCGGCAGAACGCCCCGCCGGCGCCCTTTGCGGGGTCCCAGCTTCGCAGGGCGGCGCCCTTCTTGTCGACGGCATCCTTGATGGCGAGAAGGGCGTCGAACTGGGCGGAGGCCATGGCGAAGCCAAGGCGGAAGTCGGGGGGGCGCTGTCGGGGCAGACCAGATCTCCTTGCCCTGCAGGTTCTCGTCCGGCTCCCGGCGCAAATAGGATGGCAGAGGAGTGGCATCAGGATAGGTTAGGAGGCAGGGGGCCGTGAGGGAAAGTATTTTTTTGTAATTGAGGAAACACCAAAGACCCGTGCGTGACATCCCTAACAACTAGAGCAGGCCGAAGGGGAAGCCCCGCCTCGGGCTGATCGAAACGGCACGCGCTCGTCGTTGCAGGAGAGCCTCCGACGATGGCGCCCCAAACCCACTTGATTTTGTCGAGGTTGGCCAGCAGCAGGCGATCGAAGGCACGCGCGCCCTCCAGCCCACGCGATTGACTCATGAACGAGGCTGCGCGGGCGCGGCGACGCGGACGGGCACGGGCGCGGGCGCGGGTGCGGGCGCCAGAGCGAGTGCGGCGGCGCCAGTCAGCGGGGCGATCCGCAGGGACTCATGCGAGCCCTGGTTGCGTTTCGCTCGGGCGATGCGCGTGCAGATGACGCCAGCCACACAAGGCCGCAAAAACTCCTCCTGGCAGTGTGACAATGCAAGAGCTGCGCGGCTGACTGGCACCACCTGAAATGCCGGCATGCTTGGAAGCACGCTTAGCCCTGCTTCGGCGCGCGACCAAATCCTGCTGATGGAGCATCGGGACGCTTAGCCATGACGTCTGCTGAACGAGCTGTCAGACATCCCATGGGTCCGAGTCGCGCGTCCATTCCAGCACTTGAACGCCTTGCAGAGTGGGATACGAGAGGGAGGCCATCAAGGCGATGGGCACGGCACGCCGGGCTTCGAATACCACTGGGGCTTTGGCGACAAGATCTATCGGGCGCCTTGGGAGCCGGAAACGAACGGCACTAGTCAAGCTTATGCTTCGGTTATGGATCCAGGCGGTGGAAGGCGTCTGATCAGAGGACTGACGGCGCAAGGTGCAAGCGCGGGAGCGAGTTGAGCGCTGGGTAGATCGTGGCGATCGACGCGCTAATGACGGATTTTCAGGATGAAGCGACCTAAAAGTCGACCTGACGGTGAAAGCCGAGTGCTGCGACAAACTGGACACTACGGATGTCAGAACGCAGACTATCAGGACACCTGCACCTGTGAACGCATCCCGAAGGCACTGACCTACGGAAAGTGCAAGCGTTCACGGCAAGCTATGCGTGCCAATCGCTTGATGCAGAGGGGGCCTGGTTTTAGGCTTAAACCCTTACTGGAAGCATGGCCTGGGTGGGGGTGACAGCTTAAATATTACCTGGAAAAATCATTACGGCTTTGCCAATAAGCAATTCCAATCGGTCCTGCGCTGGAACTACCTGAATGTCGATTCAGGGTTCAGGGGAAAGTCTTACCATATCTGGGGCATTGCAGGCAGGGATAGTACGTCAGCAGATTACTATGCGGAACTTGTACCATTTTTTTGCGGGAGAGGTACCGTTGCCAAAGTAGGGGTTGCGGTTAAGTTTGTATGAAATTTATACCAGGCCGCCAAGTCAGTCAGCTTGAGTTTTGAACCATAACCTGGGTGCAATGCCCTCCTGGCTTTCCAGTACTGCCCTGTGGCCGATGTCGGGCGACAACGACCGGCGAAGTGGAGGGTGGAGCGGGTGGCATATTTATAGGCGGGGTCTGTGACACTTTGTTTTCCCATTTGTGTCAAAGTGGCGGCCATCCGATGCAGGCTGACGCATGACCAATGCACGACCCCTATTCTTGCCAGCCAAGCACCAAGCATAGGCAATTCTGCGACGTGCATCGCAAAGCAGCGCTCCCTCGCAGTGCGCGCCGACCTTCGTTGTCGTAGCCGATCAGCAGGATGGCGTGGGGCTCGACGAGCGTGGCATTTGGAGAGGGACGGTACACGGCGTTACGGTTGGCGCGGTTGCTGAAAAAGCCTGGAAGTCGCTGCAAGGCCCGATAGGCGTTGTGATGGAATAGTCTGACCGGTAAAGATTTTGTGGTATTATATTATAGCGGCTCGCTTGCGGCGGCACTGTCTGGAAGAGGTGTTCGTCAAACATGCGACTATACGACTTCAAAAAGAACAAATGTCGAGCTGGTGAAGGGAGTCGAGGGCGCGGTGCACACCGTCGGGCCCCCTCGTCGCCGCACGGGAGCGCACGAGCGCCGGCGCAGACAATCGGGGTGCAGACGCTGGCGCCGCGGCTGAGGGATGCACGAGCCGTGCACGCCGTTGCGCGGCTACACGCATGCCGCCTCACCTCATGATGTCGAATCTTGAGGCCCAAGTTTCGATTTTGATGAGGATGGCGGGGCGAAAGGGGATCAGCAGGCCGTGACGCGGGTCAAGGTGGGGCGGGACCCGTAGAGGTGGCGAGGGCCGGGGCGGGCGGATTGCTGCCAGGCTTCAATCCGGTTCAGCCGCCTTCCTCCACAGCAAATATCGACATACGCTGTCTTGCCTTGGAACGCTGCGGGTTTAGCCGCGTTATGCAGCGCGCACGGCTCAACACTCCCAGGTTCATCAACATACACACACACATGCACACGCACCGCACACAGACTCACACACACGTATGTCAAACAGCAGAGGGAGAGAATACCACACAGTCGCACTTAGCAGGTTTTGCTGAGACAGCGCACCTGGATATAACCACCCCAAACCTCCAGATTCGTCATCACATCGTCATTCCAGAAGCGGATCACCCTGTAACCTTCGCCTTCGATGAAGCGCGTCCGCGCTTCGTCCCGGGCGACCGCTTCGCCATGCTGTCCTCCGTCGATCTCGATCACCAGCCGTGCAGCGTGCGATGCGAAATCGGCGAAAAAGGGCCCGAGAGCTTGCTGGCGGCGGAACTTTGCGTGAGGAGTCTGGGGGTTGTGAATTTTTGAATGAACATGGCATTCTTGCTACCGTGTACGTGTGACTTGCGTGTGTGTTTGCGAGCGTGAGCGTGAGCGTGAGTGTGTGCGCGTGAGCGTGAGGGTGTGGCGCGTCGGTCACCCGATTCTCCGTTGGGCAAATGCTCGCGGTGATATGGCATAACATGACAGAGGTACAGACGTCTCATTGCGCAAAGCGCGCAAGGGCTTGGGGCGGCGAGAGGGGGGCCTGGGACACTACCCTCTTCACAGCCGCCACCCGTACTGCCTCAATCACTGACCCGCGCCTGCTGGCGTCCACCTCTCTCACCATTCGCTAGCTCCTGCCGGAGCAGAGCTGCGGATCGCTCATCACCACCGCGTGCCGCGGCCACGAGCCCCCCCACCCCACCGCCGCCCAATCACGGCCTGCGCACCTTCATCATTGATCCAGCTTCAGCAGCCGCCCGTCCTTCAGCCGCGACAGCGCACCCTCCGCGTCCATGCCGAGCTGCCCGGCCGAGCCCCGCCTCGGAGCTGAACGCGAGGTCCGCACAGACAGGTGCCCGACTCCTGCGCGCTCCTGATCGAGCGTGCCGCGTCGGCCTGCCTCGGCGGCGGCGGCGACGGTGAACGCTGTGCACGTCTGGCAGGATCAAGGTTTCCTGGCGCCAGCAGGACGAAGTTCTGCCGCGCGTAGTGATCCTGCAGCTTCCAACCGTTCAGGGCGGCGAACGCGTAGATGGGAACCGAAAAGAACCACGCGGGCGACGTGGCGAGCAGCAGCTGCGCAAATTTGTCGTCCGCGGCGGCGGCGCCTGCCGCCGACGAGCACAGCGTCGTGGACGCGCCGCCGCGGCTGCACGCGCGCTGCGGAGCGGACTTGAACGCGGACTGCCAGCTCCTGGAGCCCTGCCACTGCTGGCGGAAGCGGTCGAAGCGGACTTGAAGGTGCTGTCTGCGCCGAGCCGCGGCTTGGACGGCACCAGGCCCTGGGCTGCACGCGGGGCGGGCGCGGTGCAGCGTCGGTTGCGGGCCCGCCGCGAGATGGCGTTGTCAGGTTCGCCGAGCGAATTGTTGCTCGGCGGACGTTCGGCTCGATCACGGGCCGGCGACCGCGTGACCGAGGGCCGTAGCGACTCGCTCGATTCGGGTGACATGCGCTTGGGCGCGACGCTGTTGCCCGACGACTGCGCACCGGGTGCCTCATGCTTGACCTGGCCAGGATTCTGCCATAGAGCAATTCACTCGTTACAGGCGTGTCGTCCAGTTAAGGTACCAAAGCCAGTTATTACCTTTGGATAAAGTTTCCAGCATCACAAGCACAGGGAGCTCAGCGGGGTATTGGGCAAGCCATCATATGCTATTTTGCTATAGGAAGCGCGGGCCAGTAGATTACCTACCGTAAGCCGCACCACCAAGCGGCAAGACCGTCGAGGTCATGCATGTGGCCAATGACCCGGTGAACAGCCGACCGACCTTTCCCTATGGTGAGGATGGCACGCCCTATGCAATGAACATGAGCCGGATCAACGACACGGTGTTTCTCGCGTTCGAGGCGCCGCTTCTGCATCCTAGTGACAGCCCGCCTGGCCAGTCGGCTTTCAGTCTGTCAGGACGGCAACAGTATACTCAGCTGGCAGCGATCCGGCATTGGCGATTCGCGATGAGCGCGATCGTCGGGACGAAGGATACGGCGGCGAAAAGCGACAATATACCCGTGATGCGCATCGATAGTCCCAGCGAGAAAACGGTTCCGATGCCGTAGCTTGTCGGAATGCAGACGCAAGAGTGCGCGGCGCCGGTTTGTCCATATTAGTAAGCGACACGGGCTGGAGCCCCTGCTCGCCGTTCTCTGCGGAGCCGATCCCCAGCTCTGTTCTGCTTCTGCAGTAACCTTGGCTAACCGACAACCGCGCTATGGAACTTCGGCACCCCATCAACGCCGCAGCTCAAAAGCTGGCCTGATTTTTGGTTACAAAAGCGAATCCTGACAGGCAGCGCACGCTGAGCCGCCCGCGGAGAGCAGGCTTGTGGGCGATCGCCGCACCTGGATGTTCAGCAGTCGGTTTGCGGAGGCCAACGAAAACGCCCTGAAGTTGGCTTCGTTCCACAACGGACGCACCAAGGTAGTGGCTTTCACGAAGTCGTTTCACGGGCGTACGGGGTGCCGTGGCCGTAACCGCCCGTCCTCGCGGCCCCCGTCAACACAAGGGAGACGGGGTGAGGTGCGCGCACGTACGAATCGCTGCGTGCGAGAGTGCTGAGGTGCAACGGGGCGTGCAGCACGCGGGTTCTGCTTCGGCAAACGATCTGCCCACGCCAGACGCCGCCGCGACGCGATTGGAAGTCGGCCGGTACTTGGCTCGTAACTCTTGGCTCAGGGGAATCGGTAAGGCCCCGTACGTTTGGACACCCTGCTCCAGGGTTTGATTCTCCATCACCTGCGCAATCCGGTCGTAATTCTGGTGGTAGGTGTTAAAGGAAAGTTCGTCGTATACCTAGCGAGGCACAAGGAGCACATTGAGACGTTGGCGTAAAGGGGCCGGTGTGTGATGAGGAGGTCGGGAGCGCTCAACAGCCGAGGCGAGGGGGGCGCTGGCGCTGCGTTTTGGAGCGAGCGCGGCGTGCCAAGGGGGGAGGCGACCTGTGGTCGCCAGGATGCCCATTGGCGTGGCACAGCGAGTGCTGCGGCAAGGCTACATGTGCAAAGGATGGCAATGGGCGAGGCCAGGGCGTTAGGCAGTGGTGGGGGCGGTGCGCGGGTGGGCGATGATGCATATGCTCACCTTGGCCGTCGGTACTCCTTATAGTGAGTACGAACGGAGTAACATCGGTGCTGATGAATGGAGAGTTAAGCGGATTTGGCGGCGGGGAGGGTCGAATTCAACCAGCTGCCGAGCTGGGGCGGCACACAGCCATTGGATGCGGTCCAGATGGAGTGCAGGCGACTACGCGAGTTGGCCCCGACGTCCACCCCCAGCCATGCAAGCGGGTTGGCGTCGCTGCGGGCGTCACGCAACGGGTTCAGGGCAAGGGCGTCGCTGCCATCGCCGGGGGCGCGGCAGTTGAGCAGGCGTCTGAGGTCTCGAATCGCACCTCGAGCTCGGTGTAGATCTTGAAGCCGGGATGGCTGCCCGCTTGGCCTCGATGTACCTGTCGCGGACGGCACCGGCAGTTTCGGAGACGGTCAGGCAGAGTGACCGCAACCAACACAAGAATACAAAGTATCCGCGCATCGGAGGGCCTTGAACCCAGGCGCGGAACAGGTTCACCCTTCACCGCGCCCTCCCCGGCGGGCATCGAGAGGGGCGCGGCGCCGTGGCCGGTCAATCCTCTGCGCGCGTACCTGGCCGCCTCCTGCGCTGTTCGGTCGTGAGGTCGAGGACGAGGCAAGGCTCGTCGATCTGGACCCATTCGGCGCCGGCCTTGGCGAGGCGGGCGAGGATTTCGGCGTAGGTGTCGAGAAGCTGCGACAGGAGCGCGAGCGGGGTTCAAAACGTTGAAAGGCTCGCTGGTATGCCGTATAGTGGCAGAAGGGTGTGGTTTAAATGAATGAGCTGCCACTGCCCAAGCGACACCTGCGATTTGAGGCACCTTGCATCGAACAGATCAGTGCGCCAGATCGTGCGCCTGCGCAAACTGCCGGTCCACGACCGCAAGGAAATGAGAAAGCGATCCTCGACGTCTATAAATCGGCGCTCGGAATCACTGACACACACACACACCACCGCACAGACAGGAGAGTGACGACATCAGCACCACCACCAAATCCAAATCGGGCATCACACATTCAGTGCCGGAGCATGCACACTGCAAAATGTTCCCAGAAGGTCTTGAGCAGCTTGTCGAGCAGTCACCTCGTCGGGTCGTAGACCACCTTGACGATTTCGGTGTGCCCAGTCGGCCGGAACACACGTCCTCATAGCTGGGATTGGGCGTCGAGCCGCCTCTGATAGCCCACGGCGGTCACGATCACACCGGCCGCATGCATGCCACATGTTGAAAGGGGGCAGCAATACAGGCCGTCGCATGCAGAGCTCCAGAGACAGCAGCGCAAAATGGAGCCCTGTCTGAAATCCTCCAAAGTAGTTTTAGTCGTCGGGACGACGGACGCATCTGAAATCTGGCTGGCGATCACAACGACGGGCAAGCTACGGCGAAACGGGCAACGCCAGACACGTGCAATATTCACATGGCTAAGCGGTCATGATCCATGCCGTACGCTCAACCCCGGGATTCGGCACGCACCTGGAACGCGGTCGAACAGGAGCTGAGGGCCCCAGAAGCAGCCGGCACCGAACACGATCGTCTGGGCGCCGGCGGCCTGGAGAGTGACATCAGCTCGACATCAAAGGTCAGGTGCTTGCCGGGGTGGGGCGCAAGATGGCCAGTTGTGGTGGATGGTGGGCTGGGATGAGGGACAACTGCCCAAACAAGGGAACACCGATCCGCTGACCGGCTACGCCATCGGCGGCATGGACCCGGTATCCTATTTCACCGAACCGACCCCCCTGGCCGGCAAGCCGGAGCTCGAATTGAAATGGAAGGGCGTGCCCTGGCTCTTCGCCAGTGCCGCCAATATGGAAATTTTCAAGCGCAATCCCGAGCTCTACTCCCCCCAATATGGTGGCTATGGCGCCATGAGCATGGCGCGCGGCTGTAGGAGGCATTGTGTGCGTAGTGTGTAGGCGGGGGTGTCGAGGGCGAAGGGGTTTGTGTTAGCGTTCGAGCGGTTGAAGATTTCGCGATAGCGGTAGCTGTCGTACTCGAAGCCCATCAGCAGGGTGTGGCGGAAGGGGCCGGTCTGAAGGCGGTTCCGGGGATATGGCTCGACAACCAGTCTGACCAGCTGGAACCGTGATGACGGCTTCGGGGTCGCGCTCTCCATAGCCCGCCTTAGGCGTCAGCGACGCGCAGAACAAGGAATATGTCAACATCTCGAGACCAACATCGGCGGCCCAGTTCGACCGACGCGCCGAGCAGCTGCACGAGGACAGAAAGACAGCTGCTCGCCGGTTCGGAAGAGCTGATCGCCGAACTCGAAGCCGCCGATACGATCATCATCACCGCGCCCATCTATAATTTCGCGATCCCCGCGACGCTGAAGGCATGGGTCGATCAGGTGGCGCGGGCGCGCCGCACCTTCCGCTATACCGAAGCCGGCCCCGAAGGCCTGCTCAAGCCCTGCGGCATGCACTCGGATGAGCCATGGGTGATGGATTGTTTGGTGGCATTCCTCTTGGCACAGAGCGATGGCAAGAAAGGAGGGGCCGGCAAATTGCGCGGCAGCAATGACCGCGGGGGATAGAAAGCGTTCTGTATGCGCCCATCCCGCCTCCCGTTGGAGAGGCTCCGCGCACGCTCCGCCCTGAACACGCCCCGCCTCATATGCGCCCCTGCCAGCGCCCCCCCACCCCCCCCCCCTCGGCTTGCCGAGGTATCCAAGGCGCGCGCCTTGATCACGCGGCCGGCGCCGATCTGGAACTCCAAGGGATCGCGGCCGTCCTGACGGCTGCTGTCGAAGACAGGCTGAGGGTGATGGCGGTTCCCGGCCGTCGGCGCGGCCTGTTCGTCGGTGCCGCGCAACACGGGCACGACGTATGAATGCAACCGCGGTACGAAGCTGAAGGTGGACTATGTCGGCAACACCGCGATCGTCCGCGTCAACGGCCGCGGCTCGATGGTGCTCAAACAGACCCCGTCGAACGGCGGCGCGATCTATGAGAACAAGAGCGGCGCGCGGCTGCAGCGCACCGGCAACGACGTAACGTGGAACACCGCGCTGCGTTCGGCGCCCGAAAGTTGGCCGGTCGCTAGCACGCCGTGAGACGCTTTGGATATGCGTTTTAGGTCAGAAACGCGGCCATGAGCGTGGATGCCGGCACGATGGCTC
Source organism: Scenedesmus quadricauda (assembly GCA_002317545.1). Lineage (NCBI taxonomy): Eukaryota > Viridiplantae > Chlorophyta > Chlorophyceae > Sphaeropleales > Scenedesmaceae > Scenedesmus > Scenedesmus quadricauda. The sequence continues at coordinate 4,629 of NNCB01000190.1, read as the reverse complement.
CTCCCTCTCGGACAAGTATCTGGCACGGGCACGAAATTCGCCACGCCTCATCTTTGCTGTCAAGGCAAATAGACGCACTAATAAGGGCTCTTGGAGGCCTGCATGCTTGCTGAGGCGCTCAGTAGTTCAATCGATGTATCACTCCCTGTCCGCAAACTGTATCACGGTCTGAATCGTTGCATTGGCCAGCTCTGAATCTGTGAGTATATATTCAAATATTATGGATTGAAATCCGCCGCATGGATCGCAGCCATTCAGATGGTCAATCGGCAATTGACCATGACCACGAAGTGTCAGGTCGCCACCCGCACAAAGCTGCACTGCCGGTCTTGTGGATCAACCCCTGCAAAAGCTGTGCATCCCTGCGGGTCCGGCGGTTCCAAACACGTAGCATGCCTGCAGGCCCTGTCCTGGCTCGGAAATCAGGACTCACAGTCACAGAGCGACGAAACAATACAGCATGTACATCTCTGGACCACCACCCGGGGCGCACGCGCGATAACCTCATGCGGAAAGGCAACGATTGGTCGGTGCCCGCTACTCGCCTTTTCAGTCTGAAGGCCCTCCAAGTTGAGCTGTGAAGGCGCCTTGCTCAGGAGCGCTCCGTCCTCGCAGGCTGAAAGCTGCGCAGAAGTCTGAGTCCTCGTCAGAGGATGAGCTCTTCTGGGTCGCAGGGGTGAACTACGCCGACCTGCCGATTCGCGAGCCGGGTCCCATTGGAAGAAAACGCCAAAAACGGCCCGGGTCACATTTCGATGCGTTAACGCGGGCCCGCAGCCAGGAGCAGACTCCCCGAACTCGAAGCGCTCGATTGCAACGTGCGCTGCTCAGCACGAGTGCCCTGCGCGCGCCGCGCGCGGCACGCGGAGGATTACCAGCCGAGCTCGACGTCGTTCCCCCACCCCCCACCCCGCCCTCAGCCATCAGCCGCTCCCACGCCTCCTCCTGCCGCCGCGCGCGCGCGGCCCGCGCCTCGGCGAGCGCGCGCGCCCCGGCGGGCGCGAGCGCGTCGCTGCCCATGCGCGCGACGGCCTCGGGGGCGGCGTCGCCGGAGAGCAGCGGCGCGGCGACGCCGTCTGCGTGGCGCAGCGCGGCGGAGACCGCCTTGACGCGCGCAGAGTACGCCGCGTGGCACCCTCAACCGCTGCTCACCGCGACGATCCCGACCGCTGCTCTGTCAAGCGCCACTTTGTGCAGGGCATCCTCTAATTGCTATCAATCAACGATCGCTCTCTCTTCTCTGAAGACAGCTCTCCTTTGGCCGCGGCCGCCCGGGCCGCTGCCCCATCTTGCTGCTGCCGCTCGGCTGCGCTGCGGCAGTGCTCTTCCAGGGAGTTGACCAGCAGCCGCAGCGCCTTTGACCGCAACGCTGCGTCGCCGGCTGAAGCCCCCCTCGTCGCCGCCTTGGCATCAGCAGCTGCCGCAATCGCTCGCCTCCCCGCCGCCCCTGCAGCAGGCCCCCGCTCCTGCCCGGCCGCGGCGTCGCCGGACGCCGCGTCGCTCGCGATGCCGGACGCTGCGCGGCGGCGGCCGCCTCGACCTGACCCCGCCAGCAGAGCCCGACCCCGGCAGCCAGCGACGACACCTGAGGGTTCGTCGGTGCCGCCTCAGCGCCGCGACGCGCTTGCCCGCCGCTCAACTTCGAGTTCTGCCGTCACCGGCCACAGCAGCAGCCGCCGCAGCAGCGCCAGCAGCACGCACGCGTCCCCGCCCGCCGGGGCGGCGCCGGCCTCGGCTGCGCTGCTGGTTGCCGGGCCGCCCGCGGCGCGCTCAAGCGCGGAGCACAGCTGCCCGAGGCCCGCCGCCGCGCGCCGCTCCGCCCAGCCGCGCAGCCGGGCGTTGGCCGCGGCGATGACCTCACGCAGCGGCCGGCCCGCCTCGACCGCCGCCTCCGGGCCGTCCTTGATGGCCCCGCGGCGCTTTGCCGCCGCCGCGGTGCGGCGGGCTGGGCCGGCTGCATCACGTGGCAGCGGGCCAGGCTCCCGCCCAGCGCCGCGCCCCCGAGCGCGCCCGCGGCGGCCGCCGTGGCATGCGATGCGCCGCAGAGGTCTCCTCCAGTTGGGCACATTCACTTGCACGCCCAGGCCCCTGGCGGCCAGTGATGCGAGCCTCCTCCGCTGAGCGCCGTACCGGCATGCGCAGTTGCGCCAGGCTGGCCTGGTGCTGTTCCTGCTGGTACTGCAACAGCACTGCCGTCTGTGCCATGAGCTTTTCCTGTCCCGCCAACACGTCCTGAAGCTGTCGCTGCCAGTCGCTTCCTCCGCGTCTTTCTCTCCAGCAGGCGGCGATGCGGCGCCAGATGACATCAGCTGCTCCATCCAGGCAAAGCGCCCGCTCGCGGCGGCGCGCTCAGCGCGGCGGCGCGCGTCGTTGAGGCTGCCGGCCAAGGCGGACGCGAACGGCAGGGGCAGCTCGAGGCAGTCTGATCTGTGAGGGATGAGGTGGTGCGTCGTGTGATCAAGCATATGTCATTCCATCCACCGAGATATAGCCCAGGTTATAAAACCCGTAAGCCTCAAACTTGCCCGGTGGCAGGCATACATCAGGATAGGGTACTATCCAGAAGCGGATGGTCCTGCCTTCATCGTCCTTCCCGGTGTATTCGGTTTCCATATTAGCTGTATTGAGGTGCTTTCGCGTCTTACCTGCTTGTTTTTGAAGTCATGCCTAACACACTCGCACACATGCACGCACCACGCCCACAACGCGACACACTTCAAAAGCACGACACTCCACACACACACACACACGAATGCGTGGACACCACACTATCTCTCTCTCTTACACGCATATACAATGAGTCTCTCACATGTGCAAACACAAACACACATTCCTCCCTCACTCTCTCACGCACACACCACACTAAATTCTGCATGTGCAATCTCCCACTCCAACCACACCTGAGCATGCCGCACAGCGCCACATCAGCCGACCATCCTCCTCCAACCGCCGCACCGCCTCTGGCCCCAGCCGCCGCGCCGCCGCCGCCGCCGCGGCGCCGGCGCTCATGCCAGCCAGGCCGCCAGCCATGGGGCCATCGCGCGCCGCGGCGGCCTGCAGGCGCTCGAGTATGCGCGCCACGCAGGCCTCAAGCGCCGCAGCTGGCGCGCGCGCCTGGCCGCCTTGGCTGCGCGGGGGATGGATTGCGGCAGACGAGCCGTGAGTCAGGAAAGCAAAAGGACGAGCATCACCAAGCCTATCGCAATCAGATGTCTTGCCATCGAACGTCCTTTCGATCGGTGTCGCCAATGCATTTTGAGGACGACCATCCGCATTCAACGGCGGATAGTATTCACATGCGTTCGACACGCAACGTCGAAGTACGGTGAGAACAGAAAACCTGCACGCGCCAGCAAGTGTCACCTGCCCCGCACAAGCCTTGCAATGTGCTGTCTGCAGGCCTGTTTCACCAATCGCATCCTCGGCCAACTGCACAGCACAGCTCAGCACAGCGCTACGCACTCACCCGCATCTCTCCTGCATTGTGCAACGTCTCAGCAAAACCCAACAATCCTGTGTCTACTCATCCACACACACTCACGCACGCGCGTGCACACACACACACACACACACAAACACACACACTCACACTGACTCACACACACACTGACACACACACGCACGCACACACGCACACATATCACACGAGCCCGCGCACGTCCGACCCTCTCATCCGTGCAGTGGCGTCGTTTCCAGGTAAAACTCGGCAACAGCTTCTCGCAGGTCCTCAGCAGTTCACACCGTCAACAACCTGCGGCAGCGGCTTGCCGAGGCGCGGTGCGGGTGCGCGGGATGGCGCGCCACTTCCTCACGGCACCGCCATCACCATGTCGGTGGCGACGTAACCGGGCGAGACGGTGTTGACGGTGATGCCGAGCTTGGCGTTCTCGGGGCCAGCGAACATGGGGACGACTTGGAAGCGGGCCGGGGGCGCGGGAGGTCGCTGGGCGCACAGGCTTGTCGAAGCGGCTGCGAGCTGGCGCGCGGCGCGCAGCCCTCGGGGCGCGCCAGTCGTGCGGCCGTGTGCCCCTGGGCGGCGGCTCGCAGGAAGCGCGTGCTGTGCTGCGTCGTCTGCCGGCCCCCGCCCTCACCTGCGAGGGGCCTGTCGACGAACATCATCGCCAGCCGGGGGTCGTCGTAGCCGGTCTCGTACTTGCTGCACACGACCAGCAGCCGCGCCGCGGACGGGTTTCGGCGGCCGCCGTTGAGCGCCGCTTCCGTCACTTCCGCGGCCCCGCCCCCTGCCGCCCATTCACTCGCCGGCCCTGCCGCCGTATCGCCGCCGCCGCCGCCGCCGCTGCTCGGCTGTGAGGCGCTGCCTTGCTGTGCGCCACCAGGGCCGTCCGCGCCTGCGCCGCCGCGTGCCGGCGCCGCCTCGGCCGGCGTGGGCCTCTGCTGCTGCTGCTGGCCACTGTCGATCTGGGCCGCGGGTGCAAATCCGACCGCCGCCCCCATCGACTGCCGCATGAGATTGGCTGGGTACCGCCTCTTAACCCGCCGCTTCGGCCACAACGCGCACGCCGGTTGGCGGCTGGGGAGGAAGTCCGCCCCCAGACACAGCCCTGCCCTCCTTCCGCCCTATATGCTACCCGCCTGACGGGCATCCCCGCCTGTTCGCAGGGGAGACGG